>NPHX01000094.1:42019-83284 GCA_002271815.1 Eimeria falciformis | reverse complement strand
CAGCAACAGCAGCAACAGCAACAGCAGCAGCAGCAACAGCAGCAGCAGGGCGACATCGGAGAGATGGTCTCGCGGCAGCAGATGCTGCAGCAGCGGCTGTTGATGCAGAAGCAGCGGCGGCTCCCCTCGGGGCAGCAAACCTGTCCAGACGCCGGGCTGCAGCAGGGATGGAAGCGTGCAGCTGGGGGCCTCCCTGAAGAAGCAGCAACAGCAACAGCAACAGCAGCACCAACAACAGCAACAACAGCAGCAGCAGCATCCAGCTACAACTACAGAGACCTGAACCCCTGGGGCCAGGCCGTTTCGCGTAGCACAGCCAGTACTGCCACTGGAGATGACGGATACACTCTTGCTTCTCTTGCTGCTGCTGCAGCACGTAACGCCGAGCAGGGTCTTAAGGCCTTAGCGCCAGAGGGCCTACAGCAGCAGCAGCAGCAGATGCTGCATCAGATCCCACCGCAACCGTTCTCGAGACAAGGCCGCGAGCTCCTCCAAGCAGTTGAGATGCTGCGACAGCAGCAGCAGCAGCCTGAAGACCAGCAGCAGCAGCAGCAGCAAGGGGAAGCTCCATGGTGTCTGCAGGGAGAGAGCAGGACTCCAGAGGCTGCAACCTCAGGGCGATCTTCCTTCGGCACGTACAGCCTGAGGGAGCTGCAAAGCCGCATGGCGGCGTTGACACTGCAGCCGCAGCAGCAGACGGAACAGCAGCTGGAGCCCCAGCAGCAGCAGCAGCAGCAACAGCAACAGCAAATGGAGCAGGAGCAGCAGCTCGAGGGGCTCCTCGCGCGTCTTTCGCGAGACAAAGCCGACATTACTGCGCATCAAATCGGAGATAGCCACGCGACAGGCGAGTCTGGGCAGGAGCAAGAGCAGCAGCAGCAGTCTAGGCTGCAGCCAAAGCTGCAGGTACCCAGTGGACTTGGTGGCTCGTCAGCTAGCTGCTACCGACTGGGCAAGAGCCCCCTCCACCGTCCCCAAGGAGAAGACACCCCGCGTGTGCAGCACAATGCAAGTTCTCCAGACACTGCACCAGCAGCAGCAACAGCACAAGCAGCATCAGCAGCACTAATATCAAACCGTCCTGCAGTGGGTCGATTGTGTTGCGTCTCTTGTGATTTCTGCCTGGGTTCGCTGTGGGGTGTCTGCGCTGTGCCTGCAGTTCTCTGCCATAGCCGCCTTCCTCATAGATACCAGAAGCAATAACAACAGCAAGCAGCAGCAAACAGCAACAGCAGCAGCAGCTGGTGCTGTGGGGCCTTCTGGCGTTGAGGATTCTGCTGCCCTGCTGCTGCAGAGGCTCACGACTATACGGAGCGACGATGGGAGCCAAGAGAGAGACGATGTGGACCGCAGCAGCCAGCAGCAACAGCAGCAGCAACAGCAGGTAGCTAGCAGCAGAGGGCCTCTGGCTGCTTGGCAGCACTAGCGGCGGAGTTACATTGGGCTCGGGCCAGAGGGGAACTTCCCTCTTCTCGACTAAGCAGCAACACAGCCAGCAACAAACCTACTGTTGAACACACACCCTAACAAAGCTAACAGGATCGTTCTTATGGGAAAAAACTAAACTGATATTAAAAAGCATTTATTGCAAAGTGATCAGCAAACGACAAATATCAATAGAGTGGACAACTCCATTTAGGACTCCCAAAGTGCACTAGTTCTTTCTGCCAGTGACACCACCCTTAGCTTTATGCTTGCACTCTCCTATAAAAGAACAGCACAAAACCCAAGGGCACGCAGTTTGTATGTGCTTCGGGCTCGCACAGCCCAGGCCTTATAAAACGCAGGGGCGTCCGATTCACCGCGGTTGATGAAGAAACACCACTAGAGACAGACAGTCTCCTTCTTTTCAGGCCCTCTGTAGTTTTCAGGAAACCCCATGGGCAGAGGCACTGCTCAAGAAAGCCTGCTGCTGACTCCCCTCCAGCAGCACAGCAGCAGCAGCAACAGCAGCAGCAGCAAGTTCTAGCGTGTATATAGTTGACATAAATGTTGCAGTCCTTTTTGGTGCGGCCTCAGCGTGGCCACGGCGCATCAAAAGCTATTTGTACTTGCATCAAATGGTTCTCCTACAAGAAACTCCGATAGCAGCCGCCACTGGCTGGTTGCATTGCGAGAGCAAGAAAACCCAGGGAAGATAAATGTTGCGTACAGCTGTCTTTGCACAAGCAGCAAAAGACTATTTTTAACTTAAAAGTCGTCAGAGTTTGCTCATGTGAATGGGCCCCTCTAGGGATTACGGCGTCAACTACTGGGGGAAGATTCGCTTTGCCCAAAACTGCACCACTTGACTGGTGGTCCAGTGGACATGGAATCTGCAGACTGCTGCAGGAACTCATGGCCTCCGTAGGAATGATGATGCATGCAACCGACAAGGACAGTGCATAGCGTACATCAGGGAGAGTGAGGTAGGGAGGCGATGGAGGGGAAAGACTAGAACGCAAGCTTGTTGCTAGAACAATATAATATACAATACGGCGTAGCTAGAACAATACAATATACAATGCGCCTCTCTACAAATGCACGGAGCAGCGCTCGATTACAGCTGCAAACAGACGAAGTTTCTGGCCAGTGGTTACCCAGGTGTCGGGAAGACATTAGGAGCTGCACTATTCCACGGATCCCATTTCATACTGTCTCCCCGGCCTCGGTAATCAGGAAGTTGGTAACTGCGTCTTCGAAAGCCTCTTTGTTCAGCAAGGCAGTCACAAATGGATTTGTAAAGAAACGGGACTCGTCCAGCACTCCCATGTTGGGGACGGCACGGTGGAGGCGAGAGCCCACTAAATACGCAGTGCTCGGCCAGTTGGGGGCACGCACGCCTGAGACAAAATCGTGAAAAAAATATATACAAAGTAGGAAAGAGAAAGAATAAAAGGAATTACAACACTCAGAGCAATAATGCCCACACAAAGCATCCGATTCACCAGCGGCTTGCTCTAACCAAGAGTCCTAAACTAATTAGAGTGGAGCCATAGTGGCAGCAATATTGAAAAATTCTTACGTCAAGGATGAGAAGCATCTCACATCAATTACTGCAGCTAGTCAACAGCTAAAGCCGCCAGAGAGCTGCAAAAGACTATTGGGATCTGCGGGTACCTGAGGTGTATGTGTCGGGGACAAGTTTGTAGAGGTTCATGTCGGTGACAGGCATATCTTCATAATCGTCTGCAGGATTATTTCCGGGACGATCTGCAAAAAGACGGGCGAGACCGTCGAGATCCGGCAGCTCCTGGCCCAGCGGCAACTCCACGAACCTGCGGTAAAAAAAAAACAATCTTTTCTGTGCAAAAATATACAGCCTGTACAAAACGAGATCTTTCAAAACATGAAGGTGGTGCGTTTTGCCAGAGAAATAGCTCTTTAGCAGTGGACCCCCCCATCGGCCGCCATACAGCTTCAGAGGCCACCAGCCAACAGACTCACCCGCGATCAATTTGAATGCACAAAATCGAATCCAATTTTGCACGACAAATCGGCTTTCCCTGGGCTGCATAGTCCAGAATCTGCAGCTTTTGCGCTGCGCTCTCGTAGCACCAAAACCTCACACCTGTGCACACAGAAACAACGGGCTAGCGTGCAATTCGAATAATTGCATTATTCTTTGCGGAAACTGGTCTTTACCAGTTCCACCATGGAGAAACCTGGTTTTCTCTTGAGGTCTTTGTATGCTGCCTTTCCTGTAAGCAAGCGCTCCAGACACTCTGAGTGCAACCGGTTGCTTGAGGCCATTTACGCCTTTGTCCTAAGCCACTAACGCGTTTAAAATAGCAAAAAGCACCTGACAGCACAAGGCTTTCAACAGCAAGCTGAGCAAGAAGGCGATCGTTGTCAAGGCCTTCCTTCTCGTCAGGGGTCGACGCTCTTCCAAACGCATGGTTATTAAGGAGAGGCTGAGATAGACACTGGACTAGCCGGGTGAACATCAGCTGCCGCAGCCTGCACACAAAAGCCAGCAAAAAAAGACCACAGAGGCACGTCTTCGAATCCAACTAGAAAGTCCATGTATTTTCTAGAGCTGTCTACCAATGATCCCGTTTTATAAATGTATATTAAGCTGCCTAAAACCCTGCCGAGAAAGATAAGGAGACTTTGAGTGGATGGGAATGCTATGTGGCAGGTGCACATGCCATGCAGAGCATTGGCAGCTTACCTGTTAAGTCTGGGCGCTTGTCTCACGATGCTCCATTTGATTATTTCTTGGCCGAGTGTTGATTGGCGCTTACAGATGGCATGCAGCCGATACCACAGGGAGAGCAGACTGCCGCTGTGCAAAAGAGTCTCAAACATTGCGTCTCCCCGTTTATAAACAGAATACATCGAAGCAGCATACAAATCACTTGCATCCAAATCGGCCCTTAGAACCTGAGCCAACGAAAATGGTTCTCTTTCCCTCCAAGCCTTAGGCAAGGCAGCATCCGCTAAGGCGTCTGAGAAACAACAAAAACATCCGAATGAAAAAGACGCAGTTAGGGATGAAGAAGTATGCACATGGCATCGGCACAACAAATGAAAAAAGAAACACTTTGAAGAGAATTCCCACGGGCAAATAGCTAGCAGCGTTCTCTCGGCTTTTTGTTTGCTGGCCTCACACGAAGCAGAGAAGAATTGAACCGCTCGGGAAATTCCATTAGAAACACTGGCAGCTTTGTTAGTTAATATTCCAATAATAAAAGCTGTGCCCTGTGTTCACCTTCGCCAGAGTCCAGCTTGGCTACAGCAGCAGGACGTGCGCAGGTTGCATCGGGGTGTATGACTGCTTCTTTCACATAGCAGAATCGGTCTCTGCCGCTTTCTGCAATGAGAGACAACAAAATGTTCGAAGCTTTCTTGAGAAAATTGCTGCTTTTCCTTTTAAAGTCGAGAAACTCCGTGGAGTCGTTGTTTGTAGACTCCTGCATGTCCCGCCGCACGAGGTGCAACTCGCCTGAAAAACACAAAAAGCCAGAGATTTTAAAGAACCTTCACTTCCCATGGAGCGGCTGGACGTCAGAAGCTTCGGCCAGTCCGCTCTGTGGCAATTCTCTTCTGTTGCGTGCCGTTTCTGGAGAAGCAAAGGCGTCTATGTTGTCTGCTTAGCAGAAAGTTGAATGCATCGGCATCAAGGGAAGCGAAGGGTAAATATGGTTTTCATCCACCTCTACACATTTGTCTGCATGAACTGTAATGTGAAAATGAAAAAGTTACCAATGATGGCGAGCATGACTTGGGCGGCCTGGGAAGGCGAAAGCTCATCGATAAGATTTTCTAAAAGCTCTTCCACGCGGAGCAAATTGAAGACGTGGGCTAAATTCACATCGTCGCATATGCACGCCTTCACTGCGGCCTGAAAAGTGCGGCTCTGCCACCCGAGGCCCTGCCTGTCTTTCCCCTCTCCGAGATATTTCTTTAGAGCTGCTTTTCCTGCCTCGACGTAGCAACTGTAAAGGGCGCTGTTTGTTATCAGCAGCCTGGCGTCCAGAGCCGCATGAAGCAGCGCGCGGGTCTTGGCTATGTCCAGCCTCTCGGAAGTAAGACACAGCAAGTACTCAAACTCAGCACGCAGCACCCACGCCATCTTCGCTGTTTGTTTTTGTGAGATATCGACTGTCTATTTCATTCCAGATCGGTACTTTGGCTTATGGCTAGAATTGTTGTTGGGAACTATGCAAGCGCCAATTTCCTTTCAACTTATTTGGATTCCCCTGCTGTATGCCCGCCTTTGAAGCTGCCGTTCAGAATACCGAGAGGATGCAGTTTGTATAGAGCTGCTGCTTTTGAGAGTTTACAGGCAAACACGGGCCTTCCTTCAGCACAGCTGGTGCTTCCTCTACCTTTATAAGTTTTTCTGTTTATTGGTGTTTAATTTTTCTAACTTTGCGCGCAATTCTGTAGTCACATCAATGAATCGCTAGCTCGCAACCTGAGCTGTGCTTCTGCTCAGTACGGCAGCTAATAAGCATGGAGGGAAGAGTGGAAATTAATAGAATATGCCCAATTTAAATTAATATAAGAAAGGGAAACGGGGAAACTTAAAATGAAAACAAACACTGATTGTTTAGGGCTACTTGTTGCACGCATGTATCCGCTGGTCAACTTAGCCATAGGAACACAAGGCCCCTCTCTAGTCGGCAGCAGCCACAACTGTGGCGATAAGGAGGCCCCCAGGATCCCTTGAATTGCCTTTATTTCCTCCCATTTGTTTAAATTATTTTAAATAACAATTAAAATTTTTGCAGATTCTTTCCTCTTTTCGCAATTTGCACCTCATCCCCTCCGATGCTAGACGAGATCCTTCTTGCCATCCCCCCGTCCCCAGCAGTCACCCCCAAGAGGAGCACCCTTAAGCGCTGCCCACCTCCCGAGTGGACATTTTTCAATACAAGTAATTTTTTTAAATTTGCTGTATGGGCCTTAATTCGTGCCGCCAAATCATTTACAGGGAATTGGAGACATCGGGAGATCTACTGGCGAATCTCCTACACCCCAATTTCATTCAACTCTAAGTAAAATACAATTCTTTCCACTGAACCCTGCCCACACTGTAAGCATTCCAATTGTATAGAGGCGGCTTTTGGGTACGGGTGTCGTGGAGCAGGCTGGCCAAATTAGCAATATCAATTGAAGGCAGCTCGAAACGGTCACCAATAACCTATTCAGCGTGAAGCAAAATTCGTTCTCCTCACTTCTGTTTACAAAGGCAAGAATTGCCTTTGCTTTATCTTAGAGCTGCTCATTAAGTAGCACACATTTCCTTTGCCTGCCTTGTTGCTGGCGACCAATTCAACTTATAAGGCGGGCACACGTTGATTGATGATGGGGACCTGCTCGGGGCCAGGAGCATTAGAAAACAAACCAAGATGCAATCCCTCTTGCTGCTGTAGATACACCGGAACTGCCGAGAAGACGGCGAAGCTGCTACCGTTTTGTAGCGCCAAAAGAGGAAGCGATTCCGGGCCTAAAGGAGGTTTCTGCACCAACAACAATGTCTATACAAAAACAGAAAAAAATAAATTTTATGAACACGCATTGTGGAGACGTTTGTCTGTTTCCTGCCAAGCCTCAGCAACATCTTTTCCTCGCCAGCGCACTCCCCTTGCCACTCATCTCCTCCTATTTCTCCTTGTCCCTTTGGTTCCTATTAACCAAACCTCAGAGCCTCAGGAAACATGCAAAGACAGAGATTTATTTTTTCCGAGGGATGGAGCAACAGCAATGAATTTTGGGGTGTCATTCGCTTCCGCTGCGCTCTGCGCCCGAAACAACTGCCTAAACGGAACTTGCTACGAAAATGGTGGCCTGCAGATTTGTGTCTGTGATAAACCATATTGGGGTCCTCTGTGTGAAAACACCTTCTCGCTATGCAACGGAAATTGCGGCATTAAGGTGAGCACAGGCATTGACTGCAGCAGTGCGCTCTGCTCGTTGGGGACCTGCGTAGACACCCCGACGGAGCCTTTCTTCAGGTGCGAATGTGGAGACTTTTTTGTGGGAGACAACTGCGAGACGCACAGCAATCCCTGCACCAGCTCAGCCGCAAATCCCTGCGGGCAAGGTAGATGCAACTTTGCTCCCGGAAAGGGCAGCGGCACCGTCACATGCCAGTGCAACGAAGACTACGAAACGCCAGAAGGGGCCGGAATGACGATTGTGAAGTGGGGAAACAGCGAGGTACTTCAAGGACCGTCTTGTACAGTTCGAAAGAACAGGGGTATTGCTAAGCTGCACGTCAGTCTTACCTCCGGCCAGATCGTTGTCTGGTGGGCAGTATTCGCCACAGCCACACTTCTCCTCATTTGGTGCTGCTATACAGTAATTAGGGAGGGAGGCTGTGGGCGCTGGGCTCTTGCATTCAAAGCAGCACCCGTAGCGAGAGCCTTAACTTGATGGGGACTCTATGCTGTTTGCACGATGGGCCCCTCGAATAGTTCCGCCTTGCTTGTTTTCCAGGCTATTCTGATCTCTCTGTATCCGTTTATTTATTTTCATCTCTCTGTATTTATCTCTTTATTTATTCTCATCCCTGTATTTATCTGTTTATTTATTCTCATCTCTCTGTATCTATCTGTTTATTTATTTTCATCTCTCTGTATGTATTTATTTATTTCTATACACGCAGCATGGAGTTGAACGCTCCAGCTTCTATCTTGGATAAAAGCGGCTTCTTATGGCCGGAGGTCACAATAAACTCTAATAACCTTGGAATGCATCCTAGATGAAATAAATTCTGATCAAAATGGTATATCTCTAAATACAATTATTTATATTGGACACAGTTATTTATCAACCTGAGGCGTAGCCTCAGGCTGTTGTAGCGCTCGGTGTTGGGAAGTGCTGGGGCACACCTCCAGCACACGAGAAACATTTTGCTGGCTGTGGCTACGTGGCGTTTTTATATTCAGCTTTGCATCATGTGTGCACATGGGGTGTTTTGGACCTACTTATTATGGTTTTAGTTGTATATTACAAACACAGTTTGGCGCGTTACACAGATTGAGGAATCGCCGCAAAACACTCAAAAGAACAAATGGATCAAGTAAAAAGCACAATAAAATGCATTGGCCTTGGTAGGACTTGAAGGCAAGACGAAATTCCATAAATTCGGCACTCTAACTTTGATAAGCCTTTTTGGTAGGCGGAAAACTCACCGAGTTGTGCTGCAAAAGACACTGCAGGATAAGGGATATCTCCATCCTAGCAAACCATCCCGGCTCAGATAATAATTCATTTAATTTTTTATAAAAGTAGTTAATAAACTTTTTGTGGTTGCTATTGTTTTTTTGCCTTTCTGCCAAAGTGCGCTGGGGCTTGGAAGGGCTGGAGTAGAGTGTAGAAGAGGCAGCTGGGGCTAACTATGGCAGCAATCTTCTTTTGCGTTATTAAAGTACTGTAACTTGTTATTAAAGTTGCCTTTATGATTTATTTAAGGAGAGATGACCGTAGAAACAGATGCAAAATGGTCCTTTGCATGCTGAGCGAATGCGCGACTCGATTGCTCGCTCAATTGATTTTTTCGAGCTAGAGTCGTCTATTTGTCGTTTATATTGAATTTGTTGTTGCGATTGTATGCAACGAAGGAAGCAAGCTTCCCTTGTATGGCGGCGCGGAGGCGGAATAAGTACATTAGGCGCTCTGAACAATTAGAGTGTATACGCAGGTTCATGGTAAACTCTCTATCAGTACTTGTTTTCAGTGTATTTGTTTGGCAATTTGCGTCTATTCCGATTTGCAGTGGACCCTCTGCATGCGTGCCGTTTTACCGGTGAACAAAACGCTCTTGACGCCTCTGAATTGACCCCAGGATTCCACAAATTTGAATTTCTGGAAGACCACCCGCCTGACCTGCTAGAGTTGCGAAAGGACGGATTTTCCCGTGTTTAGAGGAATAAACATTCCCTCTCTTTCCATCAGAAGTCGGGCATCCATGGAGTCTTTCTTTCAGGCAGCTTTCAGCTCCTTTCTGGAAGCAACTGGGGGAGCAAGCAGGAGCAGCAGCAGCAGCAGCAGTAGCAGAAATGGCGTCGGCATAAACCCCAGCAGAAACAACTCAACAGCCGGAAACCCCGGGCGCAGCGGGGGAAACACATGGAGAATGAACCGCTTTGGGTCGAGAACGACGTTCGAGCGAGCTGCGTCATCACCAGCTCCATTAGGGGGCCCCCCATCAGCACGTCGCACGGGGCCCCCTGAGCCTGCAGTGGCAAACACCGCAGAATCTCGCGACAAAGACAGAGCCAACCCTTCTAGTCAAGAGGCGAAGGCCAGCAGCAGCACCGGCAGCCGCACAGCACAAGCTGCGCCGCGGGGTAGTAGCGGCAGCAGGAGTAGCTCAGCCCATGCAGAAGAAAATGGTAGTAGAGGTGGGACTGCTGAGGACAAGGCAGAGAGTTCGCCGGTGAGGGATAGGGAAGCGGCAGACCGCCTGAAGGATCTCGGGAACGAAAGCTTCCGCAGGGGAATGTACGGATTGGCTGCTGAGTATTACTCAAAAGCCATTGCAACAGATGCTACTGTTGCTGCTTATTTCACAAACAGAGCGCTTTGCCACAAACGCGAAAACAGATATGCTGAAGCCCTGCAAGATGCTGATGCCGCTCTGGCCCTCGAGGGAATGAATGTCAAGGGACTCTACATAAAAGGCGATGCGCTTGTTCAACTCGGTGTGTACATACAAAATAATAATTTTTGTATTGCTTCATGCCGAACACAAGATCGCGCATTAGAAGCATTGATTTCCATCAAATCTTTCATGACGGATTACTAGTGACCTCTGCATAAGTAAGGTGTACATACACTTGGAATGCGGTTTTGTTGGTGCAGGTGATTTGGATGCCGGGGTAATTCTGCTTGAAAAGGCAGAGAAGGCTTCCTCCTCGGGCACAGCACGGGCATCGCACGAGATTCGTCATTCTCTTTTGAACGGCAAGCGAAATTTTGACCTCTGAGCCCAGCAAGCAGGAGAGGTAGAAAACACGCATTGCAATTCGTATCCTTATTTACAAAAAGCTGGATTATATCTCGGATGGGTTTGCGGTGTACATTATGCGCTTATAGCGAAGAAGATGAGGCACGAACGCAACCAGAAACAACGCTCGGCGGATAGGCAAGACCTCGAAGCTTTCCTTAAGGTAGCAGCTTTTCTAAGGATTCGTCATGGCCTGGTCTGACTGAGGTTTGAGGGCCCTTTGGCACTTTTCGATAGTTTTTTGTGTTTTTTGTGTTTTTATGGTCCCAGGATTGCATCGCCATTGCGGCTCAGCATCGAGAACTCTCAGAGAAAGAGGTCAAGTCGCGGCTTGGGCAGCTGGAGCTTCTTGTGGCCGAGGCAGAAGATGGAAATGCGCCGTTTGAACTGCCCGATTTCCTTACCTGCAGAATCTCCATGGTGTCCCCCACATCCACACTCTCTCTCTCGCGGCGTAGAGCCGCCTTTTAGGATTAGGGGCTGGGAAGCCGGATGTTTAGCTAAGAGCAAAGGATTGAATGATTTCGCATCTTTCTTTTGTTTTGTGGCCTTCAGGGCCTAATGGACGAGCCTGTCGTTACACCCAGCGGCATCACTTACGAGCGAAAGTTGTTGCTGGAGCATTTCAACCGGAACGGTCCCACGGATCCCATCACACGGTTCGTTTCGACTGGTCGCAGCAATGGCCTTTTAATTGCATATGCTTCGGACAGTTAGCAGCATACAGAAGGCTAGAGTGTCTGGACAGCTGTAGCTTCTTATGAGCCAGCAGATGCACGTTCATTTCTGTTTCTTGCTTGCTGGTCGAGCAGGGAACCGTGCGATAGGAAAAATCTCATCCCTAACTACGCCATAAAGGAAGCATCTTCGTGGTTTCTTGACAGGCAAGCCCTCAGTCTTTTGAGCACGAGAGAATTCACACGTTTCCACTCTCTACGGTTTCTTAGAGAAAGCATGCCTGTCTGCTTGCTGTATATATCAAGCACCTTCATGGTTCATTCCATAGACACTCACTTTAGTTGTGTTAATAATGGTGCGTTTTAAAACAAATTCGGTTTTGTTTCTTTGGATATTTAGGCATCCCTGGGCATACGACGCATAGCACCTCACCGCAATGCATGTTTTATTTGTTTAAATTGAATTTAAAGGAAAGATTCGAAAATTGTTGCTTTGATAAAAAGGCGTTTCGCCACCTAAGAGACACAGCTAAGAGGCGCTGCCAGTGTTTTGTGCCAGCCTCTGCAAGCGACGCCCTGCCACTAATCAGCAGCGGAAATCGAGCTTCCTTTTGCCTTTTGTTGTTCTTTGTGTATGAAAGATGCGTTCTTCGTGAACATCTGCAACGGTGTAGACTCACCGCCAGCGCCGTTGCCCAGGTTTGTTTCCCTTGTGCGAAACGAGCAGATCTTTGTGGCCAGCAGCCACAGGGAAGCCTTTGGCGGCCCTGCAAGCAGGACCGCAATAAATAGGTTTAAAATCATCATTTTTGCGGAGAAGGCAACTGGAATAGCAGCTTAAAAGTGCCTACCGGCGCGGTTCATTTAGCTCCAGTGGTTCCCACTTGTGGGCAGTTCGAGAGGGCCTCTTATCTTCTCCCCATTTGTTCTTCGTTAGGTTTGCCGCCGGCTTCGTAGGTGTAAGAGTGCTTCATCTACGTCAATAAAGGGGTGCAGGCACAGCGGCCAGTCGCAAGTACACAACATATTGTACAATGGAGAGCACCACGTTCAAAAAGATAGTCAAAACAGCAGAAAAAAGACTTCGTGTAACTGGCCGTTTGGGTAGATGCCGCCAACGCAGGAACGCAGGAATTAGGGAGGCTTGAGGCCTCTACCTCAGCTAATGGGGAGCCAACTAAGAACACATCAGTCCCGGTGCATGTGAGTGAGATGAGACCCACGTGCGCCTAGAGGCTGCCAACATAAGAACTATTGAAGGCATACGCAGTGATCGTATGCGCAGGTAGCGCTGCCCATATTGACTGAAAACCCCTGAGAGAAGTTAGATAATAGACTACTTCGTGAGGATCCTGCTGGAGGAATATTTGGCTGGTGTTGCTCTGCTCTGCTGTCTCCTGCATTATTTTAATGTCCTGAATACATCGGCCACTTTTAACTTCTCCACCTTTCTCAATAAAAGAAAAAACGCTGGAGTTCGCTCGGGAAGCGATTCGTTTTCACGAAAAACCCAACCCGTCGCGTGGCTATGGGAAACCAGAGCAACACGCAGGCGAAAGCCAGCTGTTTGTTGCTGCCCCTTTAGTGGCATCTCAAAGAGCACCGATAGGCGTTTAACTGCCGAAAGAACAAGAATAATAGAAGCTTTCAGTTCTTGGGTTTCTTCTTGGGTCTCAGCTGGCTGGTGTGGCCGCATTTCTTCTTACGGCAGTTGGTGGCACGGGGGGGAAGGCGGGCGTAGCACTTGCGGCAGACCTTTTTTTCGCAGTTGTACTTCGAGGCCAACAAAGCCAATGACGGCTCGATAATTCCACCACGGAGGCGCAGCACCTGCAAACAAAAAACCAAAATTAAACTCTCCATTATTTTGATTCCAACTGTAACAGAGATTCCCATTTCCACCTCACAAGCCAACATGCATAATATCCCCTTCAACGAAACACACGGAAGCATGTCACTGCACTTCAGGACTCTAATATGACTAGAAGGAGATTGCCAACAAGTCAAGAGCAGCATGTTCACTGTGCATTTTTGTGCAGCAAGTGGCACACTAAGTGTAGCTGCTCAACCAAAATGAAAGCGGAACTACAGTGTTATCTCGGGTGAACAACCACGCGGAAGCTCCCCGGTTACGTTGGTTAATGCACCATAAAAATGAATCTATCGCCATGGGGATTGATAAGCATAATGAAAACAAGAAAAGTGTGTGCATTGCAGATCGCCCCGCAGGGTTGCTGCCTTTTAAATTTCCGGTATTCCTCAGGATCCCCGGAAAGTTCATTCCACGACGCATGAAATAAAGAATAACCAACTGAAATAGCCGTGGAATTGGAAATTGCCAGTCATAGGAATGGGTACATCTGGGTCGCATGCAGGAGGCAGTGGGGAGCCGTACAAGATGAAGGGTGCTCTCTTTCTGGATATTGTAGTCGGAGAGCGTCCTGCCATCTTCCAGTTGCTTTCCAGCGAAAATAAGTCGCTGCTGATCAGGAGGAATTCCCTCTTTGTCTTGAATTTTGGCTTTCACATTTTCGATTGTGTCGGAAGGCTCCACATCCAGAGTAATCGTTTTGCCCGTCAGGGTTTTCACGAAGATTTGCATTTTCTGAGATCGATTTGCACTCTTGGGGAGACCCACTGATAACAAAAGTGAGATGCAACTTTTTTCTCAATTAGGGCCACCCTTCCCTCCTTCACAAATGTATGTAGACTTGGGGTGGTAGATGGCGGGGTAGGCTGCAGACGCAGCCCCATCAGCTTCCTGCACCCTAATTTGACGGACAGATTCTTCTTCATAAGTTATTATATTGTCTCATTTTTTATAAAAATTGCACATTTTTATTTATCAGAAGGGAGTGTTCAGTAAGCCAGCTTGTTTTGGTATTAGAATGCTGGGGCAGAATTGGTACTTTGTCGCTCTCCCATTTGGGACACAGAGACTACCGAGCCACTACAATAGATAGTTGAATATTCAATGTTAACTACAATGCGCTTTAAAGGGGGATTGGAGGGGGAGATGCATTCAAGAAATGGGGCATGGCAGCATAAGTGTACCACGTTAGAAAAGCTCCCCAAGGTGTAGCTCTCCTGTAGCCTATTGATGCGTACGTTGGATATTGCAGAGTTGGTCTGTTTGTCACCACTTAGAATTGTCCTAATTAATGTCCAGAATTATTTATGAAAGGAAAGTTTATCCTCTGTATGTGAGGAACAGTAGCCCAGATTGTGTGTTGGGATGAGTATTGTGTGTTGGGATGAGTTGGTGCCCACAAGGTTCAGGCCTGCTGCATTTTTGCCGCATCCCCTTCCCGCTTGCCTCTGCTCGCGCCGGCACGGACTCAAAGAGGAAGCATGAGAAGGGCAACATTTTTCTTGAGTACAAACGTTACATTTGGTAGCACCGGATGATTATAGCTTATACAGATCCTCACATCCACAACATCGGGGCACGAGGAATGGCGAGATGCAGGCCCAAAGGCTGTCAGGGAGCCTCTTGGCCCATGTGTCAAAAAAATAAACAAAACTTTCTATTTATACTATCTATTATACACAAGGTTTGAATCTGAGAAAAGGAGATCGACAAACCGCCAGCATCCAAAGTTGAAACCCGCCCCTTCGCCGGCCCTGGCAGAAGCATGAATTAAATGATTAAATGATGATGCCGGGGGATGCATCAGCAGAGGAAGTAGTTAAGTCCAGTAGACTTACGAATAAGGCTGGGGCAAAGTCATAATCTGTGGCACATTCGGTTCTGTTCAGCTCAAGTTAAATGGAGCTAGTAAGCCAGCTGGGTTAATCCTTAACAAACGTCCATCTAAAAAATCCCTGCCTTTTCTCAAGGCAAGCGAAGAGGGAAGATAAAGTAAATCCAGAATAGGACACTTAAAACGCGATTGGGCTCAATGCTTAGGGATCGGGAGTCGAGGTAAAGACCTTCAGGAAAGGCCTGGGCCCGAGGCAAGAAGCTCCAAGGCCTTAAGGCCTTGGGCTTTGGCCCACTCCTTGGGGCTCTTCCTTCCTGTTTTCTCTTTTGGGTTGTAACCCTTCTTCAGTCCTAGTGGCCCAGAGCATGAGTGCTCTTAGAGATCAAGAGTTTGTTTGTTTGGGTAAGTTTTGAATGAGAAAGAGGCTTCCAGGGGATTTGGAGGATTGGCTGCGGGGAGCGAGTTGAATGTTGTTAGCATGCCTTGAATGCCCCAGGCAAATTGCCGGGGTGGCAGAGATATGTGGTTTGCCTAGGGGAAGGCGTTGGTCGGGATGTTACTTTTACTGGATTATCTTTATATCTTGGAAGCGGGTTAAATATGCCCTCACTAGCAAATCAAACTTATTTTTATTGTTTTAATTAATTTAAAGCACAATGAGAGGGAGCAATATCTGTTTATTTTTATCAGGGAGCTGGGGGTTCAGTATATCACATAACACAAACACTCAGTTTCACACGTTACGTAGGAGCTGCCTACGGGCCTCAAGATAAGGATTAAAAAACCAAACATTTTAAAATATTATTGCTATTGTTACTGGAATTATTTGTCGTATCGAAACGAGGTATATTTACTGCCCCTTGTCATTTTAAGGTTTAGGGCTTCTAGCACACTTACCAGCATGGAGTGTTCGCGTTAGCAGTTCAAGCCTTTTAATTTTAGTTTCAAAAAATAAACTAAGGAGGAATATGCGGAAATAAATTGTTTGCTTATTTTATTTCCGTGATTTCTGGTGAAGAGGAAAAAGACACGCAAGTGCACAAGCAACCCTGCTGGCATAACCACCCCTACAGCACTGGCTGTGGCGTTGTGCTGTGGCCCTTGTAGCCCCTCTTTTTCTTGTTTTAAAAATTCCTTTGCCATTTATTAACTCCTGTAATTGAATTATAGAGCCGTTTCTTGCCTTTGGTCGTCTTTGAGCGGGTAATTATCTGCAGTATCGCGGCAAAGCCGCAAAGGCAAAGTCCTCCCTGGCTCGCTGCAGTTTACTCTCGTTTAATCCGAGGCTTCGTGCTTTTCCTTTTTTATTTCTTGGTTCCCGCTTCTGTTTGCCACTCCGTCTCAATTCTCTCCATACAAATCCCAGCTGAGCAGCTGCGCCGCAGCTCTCCCTCTCCCTCTATGCCCCCTGCGCCTCTCTCCTCCTTCTTCGCCTGAGACCCATGAGTTTGGCCACAGCCTCCCCCGCCCCGCCCGCTGGCGGCGGCGTGCGTGAAGTGGACCCGAGCTGCGTGGGTATAATGGAGGGAGCCTTCTTCGTTGGCCGCACAGAGCTTCTGGATTGGGTGAATAGCACCTTGGCTCTCACTGTTTCCCGCGTGGAGGAGTGCGCCTCTGGCTGCGTCTATCTGCAGGCGCTCGATTGTTTGCTGGGCCCCAAGAGCCGCGTGGCGATGAGCAAAGTGAAGTGGGGGGCCAAGCATGAATACGAATTCGTACACAACTACAAACTGCTGCAGGCTGCCTTTGACGCCCACGATATCCACAAACACATTGAGGTCAATAAACTTATTAAAGCAAAATATCAAGACAATCTCGAGTTCCTCCAGTGGCTTAAGGCCTTCTGTGACAGACAGGCCGCCGTCTACTCCTCAGCAACTCCCTACGACCCAATAGAGAGAAGAAAGGTTAGCTGATAAAAAGAGGGCTTGGGGTTTAAAGCCAATTGATGTCAGGAGAATTCCTCTTTCTTTCTGTTGCACTTTTACTATTTCTCTACTATCGCAGCTTCTCTCTCGGTCGTTACTGCCTCTTATTTTTATTGTCTGTTTCTTTTTCTTCTTTTTCTTTCTCACTTTCACTCTTTCTCTCTCTGTCTCTCTTTCTCTTTCTCTTTTTCTCTCTTTATCTGTCTTTTCCTCTCTCGCTCTTTTTTTAATTTTTTCTTTTTCTTTTGTCTCTTTCTCTGCAGCTTGGCGTTGGGCCTTTTCCCGCGTGGGCTCCCGTGGGTTACGAGCGAAGCCAAGCCGCGGTGAACCCAAGAAAACCCTCTGCTGCTGCCTTTGCTGCATCCACAGCAGCAGCAAAACCAACTGCTGCTGCTGCTGCTGCTACGCGCTGCCGCCTGCAGCAGAAGCAAAATGCTGCTGCTGCACCAGACGCCCACGCTGGCGCCCTCCAGAAACGCCAGCAGCAGCAGCAGCAGCGGGACCGCAGCGACGCCGCAGCAGCAGCAGTTGTAGAGACACTACAGGGGGAATTGCAGCAGGCGGTATTAGAAAGAGATTTCTATTATAATAAACTTAGGAGAATAGAAATTTTGTGCGGGACCCCCGGCAGCGAAAGCCTCAGCACGGAAAAAGTGCAAGCCATTCTCTACGCCAAAGACGAGGAGGAGACACTCGACCCAAAATGAGAAAGAGAGAAAATTTTGCCTTGACATCAACAGAGCTTCTTTAATGGAATGTTTATCTGGAATGAAGAGACTCTTTAAAGGAATGTTTCTCTGAGAGTAACAATCTGTTTGGTGGAACGTTTCTCTGATATTAAAAACCTCTTTTGTGGGTTGTTTCTCTGACATTCAAAGCCTCATTAATTGAATGTTTCTTCGAGATTAACAACCTGTTTGGTGGAATATTTATCTTATATGAAAAGTCTCCTTGGTGGCAAGTGTCGGCATCTGCTTTCTGCCGGCCTCTCCCTCGCCAGGCCAAGCAATGAGGCAAGATAAACCAACCCCAATGTCCAACGTGATGGTACAGCAAATGACAACAGAAACACGCAGGCAGCAGCACAACCAGCAGCAGCAGCAACAACAGCAGCAGCACCAGCAACCGGAAATTTCTTGGCTTTTTGTGGCAGAATTTAATCCAAATTAACTGGAAAAAAAGAAAGAGAAACAGAGGAGACACAGAAAAAGAGAGAGAAACAGAGAGAGGGGAAACAGAGACTGACGGATATAGACACAGCAAATACAGATAGGCAAAGAGGCAGTGAGAGACAGCGAGAGACAGAGGTAACGAGAAGCAAACAAATATGCTGAGACACAGAGCAAGAGAGATAGACAGAGACAGAAAAAGAAACAGAGAGACAGATATAGAGAGACGCACGCACATAGCCAGCGAGAAAGAGATAGAGGAGCGAAGAGATTTTGCAGCCGACAGACAGAAAGAGCAGAGAGAGACAATTAAAAAGCTCTTGTGTATTTGGCACGGGCAGAGCGGGAGGCGCAGTAACAGCCGCAACTCCTAAGAGCTTTTAAAAATCTTAACAGCATTGGCCTCTTTCACTCCCTGGGTTACTGCTTTGTCGCTGAGGAATTATCTGCCGCGTCTTCCCACCGCGTCCACATAAAACCAACAAAGAAAATTCCAATAAAAACAAAAAGTGCAAAAAGAGGGACGCGAGATGCGGAGAAGCTCATTAAGGCAGAGAGACACACAGAGAGAGGGGAGATGGAAGGGGCAGACAAACAAACACACGAAGAGAGAGATGCCCAAATTTGAGCCTTTTGCAATGCTCATACGCAGTAGCCACACAGAAAACACGAGGAGCAACAAGAGCAGCGGGAGAATATGTTATTAAAAGTAAACAGGTCGATTGACTGCCAGCCAAGGGTCTCTGAGGAGACCTCCAGGTGCAGGAGGCGGAGAGGGAGACGCAATAGTTCTAGTAAGAATGTTTATTCTAGTGGTGTTTGCATCCGAACTCCGGTGTACATACACCTTGCTGCTGCTGATGCTCTTGCTGCTGCTGCTGCTACAATCGATAGCGGGTTGCGCTGAGGGGCCCCTGAGGCCCCAAGTCTTCGCCTTGATTTTCTCTATGAAATTAAAACCATATTTCGTTCTTTTTGTTGCTTTTTGCTCAACGATTTTTGTTTTTTGCGGCTGAGTCTTTGCCGGTTTTACTTTCAGTGACAAAGAGAGCGAAGAAAATAGTGCCTACACTCGCAGGGTAGGCAACAGCAGCAGTTGCTGCTGCCTAAGCGATGCGAGCAGCAGGTTGGAGTGTAAAGACACCTGAAATGCTTGGCTCTTCCAGCAGAAGCTTTTTCTGTGGCGCTGCTGCTGAGGTGTCTTCCTTGAAGTCTCCTGGAGAGGCCCTGCCCCTCGTCTGCGTGTCTTTAGCAGACGCAAACGAAGAATGGCTTTCTCTCCAACAATGCAGCAGCAGCAGCAGCGACAGCAGCAGCAGCGACAGCAGCAGCAGCAATCAAACCGACAGTGAGGCAGAGCACAGCAGCGGCTGCAACAAATGTTTCCTTTCCACATCCACATACAAGTGGAGGCTCGTCAGCAGCGCAAGGCCGCCAGCAGCAACAGCAGCAGCAACAGCCCCAACAGCAGCAACAGCAACAGCAACAGCAGAAGCTGTAGAGACTGCAGCAGCTCGTGTTGCAGCAGCTGTGGCTGCCAGTCCTTCAGTTTTGCTGCAGCGGGAGCACTTTGGCGACTATTTGCTGCTGCTGCAGCAGCAGCAGCAACAATGGCTGCGGTGTATCTGCAGCTGCTGCCATGGGGGTAGAGACGCCCAGCTGCAGCACCTGCTGCAGCTCCTGCGGGATGCGTTTGCCTTCACTTTCTTGAGGGAGGCCACAGCAGCAGTAGTAGCAGCAGCTGCAGCAGCAACCACAACAACTGCAGCAGCAGCAACAACAACTGCAGCAGAAGCTGCGGCAACAGCAGACGATCCAGTAGCAGCAACAATAATTGCAGCAGCAGCAGCAGCAGCAACTGCTGCTGCTGGGGGAAAGGCTCCACCTCATGGCTTTCTGGTTGAATGCGGGCCAGGCAAGCAGCGCCCCCTGCTGCTGCTGCTGCTGCTGCTGCTGTTGCTGCTGCTGTTGTTGCTGCCGCTCTCGGCAGTGCCTGGAGTTGACTAGCGCGTGCTACTGCTGTTGCTGCTGTGTCTGCATGCAGTAGCTGCGACCTTTGGGGCTTTTTGTGTTTCTAGAAATCACATTCGAGGCTTTGCAGGATTTGTTAATTTTGTTGTTTTTGTTGCAGGCCAAGGTGGGCGGCATTTCTGCCGCGCTGTTGCGGCGCATGCTCCTTGGCTTTCTTCTCAGGGACCAGCAGCAGCAGCAGCAGCAAAAACAGAGACAGCAGAAGCAGCAGAAGCAGCAGCAGCTACAACAGCAGCAACAGCAGTAGCAGCAGCAGCAACATTTGAGTGTGGCTCGTCTGAGGGCCGCGGGGCGCGAGTCATTCGTTTATCAGAATACATCTCCTCCTCGCTGCCCCTCGTCGACAGCAGCAGCAGCAGCAGCAGCCGATGCTGCTGCTTTCCAAAGGAGCTGCAGCAGCAGCAGCAGCAGGCACAAAGCTACTGGAGAGGCAGCGCCGACCTCGAAGGGCTAGCAGCAGATAAAAACCGCTTAGCCTGCTGCCTTGCTGAAGCCATCTGCAGCAGCAGCAACAGCGCAGCAGCAGCAACAGGAGGAGGAGCAGCAGCAGGTCTGTCGCTGCATCGCCAACTGTCCGCTGTACTTGCTGAGGGTCGCGCACGGCAGCTCCTCTTTAGAAAAGCCTTGCTGCACCTCGCACAGCAGCAGCGGCAGCAACAGCAGCAGCAGCAACAGCAGCAGCCGCTAACAAAACAGCAGCAGAGTTTGCTGCTGTCTGGAGGAGGCGCTGTCTTTGTGGTGCTGGAAGATCTGCACCTGTTGTTGCATCTACAGCAACAGTCTTACAGCAGCAGAAACAGCAGCAGCAGGAGGAGGCATAGGGGTGTTTCTGTTTTGAGTGTCTTGCTAGAGCAGCTGTCGATATTTTCTGCAGTTTGCAGCAGCGAATGTCTGCCTGTGTTTGTCTTGCTGCCTTTTGCCGCATCTGAAGTTTCTGCTGCCGCAGGCAGAAGAGATTTGCTGCCGCTCCGGCCGCGGCTGGCGGAGACACTCGGCGTTGATTTGCTGCAGCCCTTTCTGGCTGAATGTGTCATAAGCCTCCCGTCCTCCTTCAACGAGTTGCAGCGAGCACATATACTGCTGCTGCTGCTGCGCCGCATGCACACTGCAGCAGCAGCAGCAGCAGCGGGAGAGGCGAGGGAAAACAACGCGCGGCGCTTAGCAAGGTAATCAACGGGGATAATCTTGAAAGCTTCTTGCAGCAGATACAGCTCCTGCTGCTGCTGCTCGCACTGCAGCAGCTGTTGTGCATCTGCTGCTGCTGCAATCGCAGCTGTTTATGTGTCTCTGCAGCATTGCCGCGCTCTGGACTTGCGGCTTTTCGGTGGCTGACCTCCGCTCCTTGCTTCGTGCTGCTGTCACACACCGCATGCAGCGGCAGCTTCACAGCAGCAGCAGCAGCGGCAGCAACAGCATGGTGTTGTCTGTTGCAGATCTGCGGCAAGCGCTGCTTTTTGTGCCGCCCTCGTCTTTGCGTCTTCTGCGGGTTGGCTCGGTGCAGCGGCTGCTGCCTTCTGTCGTCACACCCCAAGATGGAGCAGCAACCGAGCTGTTTGCTGCTGCTGCTGCTGCTGCCGCTTCACATGCAGACTCAGCAAGGCTCGTCTACTTCAGATACACGCGCAGCAGCAGCAACAGCAGCAGCAGCAGTAACGAAGCTACCACCGACACCAGCAGCACCAGCACCAGCAGCAGCAGCAGCAGCGATAGCGACAGCAGCAGCAGCAGCAGCAACTGCAGCAGCAAGAGGTGTTGGTGCGGCAACTGCAAGCTAAGGAGGCTGCAGGGCTTGCGGGCAGTCGGAGGCCAGAGGAAACTCGTGCGGCTCCTCAAGAAGGAAGTCGTGTTGCCCCTCAGGCTGCAGGCACGCGGTGTATCTGCTGCTGCTGCTTCTGCTGCGGATGGCGCGAGTTGTTACCCTGTTGGTTTCATTCTCGAAGGCCCAGCAGGAACAGGTAAGGGAAACCCCTCACTTTGTCTGTCTCTGTCTGTCTCTATGTCTGTTTGTCTGTCTCTGTCTCTGTCTCTGTCTCTGTCCGTCGCTGCATTATGAGGTTTCTCCATTAACATTATGACTTGCCTGTGTATCGACTTTCTGAGGTATTGACATTCTAAGGTGTCTCTGTGCATCTCTAGTCACAAGGAGAAGTTTGTCTTTGTTATCAAGCAGAGTAGCAGGCATCTGTCTCTCTTTCTCTCCCTGCAAATGGCTGCGTCTCTTTGTCTGCCACTACCTGTCCAACATTCTCTCTCTCTCTCTCTATCTATCTTTCTCTCTCTCTCTCTTTCTCGCTCTCTTTCTCTTTTGCCTCTTTCGGATGTTTCTCCCAATTTTATTTTCTCGGAATTTCTTTTGTTTTTTGGCATTTTTTGTTTATTTTGAGAATTTGTATATTTTAATTTTTAAAATAAATTTTCCTGTTTTGTTTTCTCGTCAATTTTGCGTTTTTGTGCTTTGTGATATATTTTTAGGAAAGTCGTTTCTCGCTTCTTGTCTGGCGAACTCTCTTGGCGTATTTTTGTTACGTCTTTCCGCTGCTGACGTTTTGAGTAAGGAAGTTTCTGTAGGAGACAAAAAGCTTCTTTCCGTCTTCGCCTTCTGCCGCAGCTCTTCCCCCGCTCTGCTCCTCATTGAAGATATCGACATACTTTGCAGCAGCAGCAGCAGCAGCAGCAGCAAGGTGGTGGGGACATTGCTCCAGCAGCTCGACAAGGTGGCTCTGTGCAGGGCTTACAGCGCAGAGCCAAGGAGACGCAGCGAGGCCTGCGGATTGCTGGTGGTAGCAACGGCGGCAAAGGCAGAGAGGGTAGATGAGAGACTTTTGGCTGTGAGACGCAAATTTCACACTCTGCTGCTAATGCTGCTGCTTAGCCTGATGCTCTTCTTACTCTGCTGCTGCTGCTTGTTTTGCTGCTGTTGATCTTGTTGCTGGCTCTTCGTCGGCGTTTGCTGCAGCCTCATCGTTTGGGGAGGGTTTATTCTGTCTCCAGCAGCAGCAAACGCCCAGCAGCTGCAGCAGCACGGCTGCTGCAGCGTTGCCTGATTGGCCGTTGCAGCCCTCGTGTTAAGAGGAGCGACTTGCTGCGTCTAACTCAGCAGTTAGTTAGCAGCAGCAACAGCAGCAGCAGCAACCACAGCAGCAACAGCAGCGATGCAAGAGTTGCAGCGACGCTATCCCCCTCTTTTTGGGTGTCTCTGTGCCAAGAGGCAGCCGTTGCTGCAGTACGGAGACTGCAGCAGCAGCAGCAGCAACAGCAGCAACAACAGCAGCAGCCGGAGCAACAGCAGCAGCAGCAGAGGGTGGCGATAGAGTTGTGCGATTTGTTTGAGGCTGCGAGTCGCATTGGCAGTCACTGCAGTCATTCCGTGAGCATTTGATTTTCGTCCTTTTGCATCTTGAAAGAAAAAGCTTCTCTTCAAAACATGTAAAGTCCCAGATGGAAATTTACAGACATTTTAATTTGGTCTCTTAGAAATAGAAATTTTGATTCCGTCTCATTTTTTAAAAAATGGACACTCGAATTTGGTCTCATGGCGAAATGAAATGAGAAACATCGTTCAGCCACTCAACGCCTTAAGCTATCACAAAAACAAGAGACTCTTTGCACTCTAAGAAACGCTTTTCTTCTTCTCAGCCACACAACCTCTTTTCCCAACTTCTGCTGCTGCTCCTGCTGCTGCTATTGCTGCTTATGCTGCTGCTACTACTACTGTTGCTGCTGCTGCTACTATTGCTGCTGCTGCTGCTGTGGGGTCCGTGGAACGTCTGCAGCAGAGTCCGTAGCAGCAGCAGCAGCAGCAGCTGCTGCTGCTGCGCCTATCTGCTGGGCTAAACAAGTCCCTCTCTGTATCCCCAGGCTACGGCGAACTCGCCCTGTGCCTCTGCTGCTGCTTCTGCTTCTTCTTCTTCTGCTGCTGCTGCTGCTTGCTGCTGCTCGCGTTGCAGCAGGCCTGCGAGTTCCCGCAGCAGCGCGGCGCCTCTGGTTTGGCTTTCTTCAGCAGCAGCAGCAGCAGCAGCAGCAGCAGCAGCATGGCAGCCCGCAATATCCATCATAATGCCGGTGACAGGACAGACGACAAATCCCACATCTGCTGCTGACTCCATGCGGCTGCAGCGAAGGCCGCAGAGATGCAGCAGCCCACTCTCAGCACATTGAAATGCATCTGACCCAATGTGAAGCATTGTGCAACGCGATCCCACACACTTGTGCTCTCCTGCTGCTGCTGCTGCTTTTGCTGCTGCTGCTCCTTTTGCTGCTCCTGCTGTTGCTGCTGCTGGGCTGCCTGCAGCAGAATCAGGCCGCGGATGGGGCACATTTGGGCTCCTGCGTTGTTGCTGCTGCTGTTGTTGTTGTTGCTGTTGTTGCTGTTGTTGCTGTTGCTGCTGCTGCTGCTGCAGCTGCATAGCAGCATTCATTTCAGCAAACTGCAGCAGCGCCTCATCGATATCACTGCTGCTGCTGCTGCTGCTGCTGTCGTCGTTGCTGTCAATTCGGCGTTTCTTGGGTGTGATTTCCCGCTGCTGCTGCTGCAGTTGCTGTTGCTGCAGCAGTAACAGCTGCTGGTGTTGCTGTTGCAGCAGCTGTTTCCTGAGTCTTTTTCTTTGTGCGTCTTCTCTGCAGATGGCCAGGAAAGTGCATCTAGAAGCATTTCTGTTTCCAGCAGCAGCAGCGGCAACAGGCCGCAGCACTTGCCGCCACAGATAAACGCATGCAGAGACTTTCTCAAGGCGCTTGCACACCAAAGGAATTGCTGCGGCCAACTCCACGGGAGGCAGCAGCAGCAACACAGTTAGCAGCAGCTCGTCGCTCAGCCTCTCTAGCAGCAAACAACTGCTGCTGCTGCTGCTGATGCTGCTACTGTTGCTGCACGCTAAGGCCATTCCAGTGGAACAGCCGCTGATGCGATTGTTGCCGCATGGTGCATCGGCTCCATCGACGAGCATCGCCATTTCTGCTGCGGCTGCTGCTCGGGTGCTTCTTTGCGTCTGCGGTGTCACTGCACTGGCACTCTCGGCGAATAACTCCATTAAGAGAAGGCAAGAGGAGGAACCCCGAAGGCGGCTCTTACCAGCAGCAGCAGCTGTACGTACAGCTGCTGCTGCTGGTAGAAGACAGCACGTTAGAAAACAGAAACTCAGGAAACAAAGCCACCAATAAACAAAAGGGGAAAGTCTAACAGTTGACACGCTACTCTTTATTTCCTTCCCAGGATGCATCAGCTCACCACTAATGCGACTCGCATGCAACACCTTGGCCGCTGCTCCTCCTGTTGCTGCTGCTGCTGCTGGTGCTGCTCATCATAAAAAATAAATGTGGGATTATTCTTTGCGACAAATAATTGCTATTTGGTTTTATTTCTTCGTGTGTGTAGACTGCGGCAGCAGGTGTCTTTAACACAGCAGCAGCAGCAGCGACAGCAGCAACAACAGAAACAACAACAATAGCAGCAACATCAACAACAAAAACAACACATTTACGCTTAAATTGCTTCAGAGCTTGTGTGTGTGTCTGCTATCAAAGCAGCAGCAGCAACAACAGCAACAACAAAGGCAACAGCAAAAGCAACAGCAGCAGCAGCGGCAGCAGCAGCAATGAAGGATTTTGCGTATTTTTTCCTTCCTTTTGGTGGTTTGTTGGCCGCCTTATTGATAATGGTGCCAACGCGTCGGGTACACAGAGCGTGTGTCTCTCTTTGCTGCGTGCATCTGCAGTTAGGGCCTTTTCGTGTTGGAATAGCTTTCTCAATTTGTATTTATTCTTCTATCCGTCTCCTCTTAACAGTGATGAAGCTGCGCGAGGTGTATGCTGCAGCGAAGCGGCCAGACGCAGCAGCAGCAGCAGCAGCAGCAGCGGCAGCAGCAGCAGGGCTGCCTGGAGCAGCAGCAGCAGCACAGATGAAAGGAGGCAGCAGCTACCAGCTGCGACACGAGAGAAATTTATGGATTGAATTATTTTGTCTTGTCCTCTGGCTCTTCGTCTGGCGCTGCGGCAAACTGCTCGGCTGGCAGTGGCAGCGCATCGACGAGCTAAAGGCGCTGCTCAATGAGAAGCAGCAGGGAGAAAATGAAAACTATGAGAAACAAACAGAAGGCAAAGGCACAGCAAAGAGGAAGCAAGCTGCAGCAAAAGGCGGGGCTGCATGCGATGGCTCTAAAGACGAGAGACAGAGGTAAAGAGACAGCAACAATTTTGTTCTTTGCTCATTATAACTTAACGAAACAGCCAGAGCTCACACAAGAGCAACAATGCATCAATATCCGCATAAGTAGCAAGCGAACAATCTATCTCCTCTTCGACTTCAAATATTCTCTCTGTCTCTTTTTGCACTTTCTCGAGATTCTCCAGCCTGACAAAAACAGAAAAATGAGTAAAAGCTTTTTCGCCTTTTGCTGGGAAAAACGACGCAAAGAATTTTCACGAAGAAAGGCACATTTCCGCTTACTGGAAATACCTGCCTCCTGCTGGCCTCTCCTCAGAGCTCTGCTGCTGCTGCTGCTGCTACTACTGAGCAGACAGTCTGTCTTTGTCTGTTGGCGATGCTCTGCCTGTTTGTTCTTTTGTCTGTTTTTGTTGCTTGTAGGGGAGGAGGTTCAATTGAGATGGTTTCTCTCCAAGAGAAAGATGAGCAACGCGAGCCCAAGAAGAAAGAGTGAAAAATGACAAATAAAAATGCCAGCGACTTTTGCGGTCTCTGAATTTTCCTGGCTATAGCCTTTTCTCCTCTCTTCTGTCAATGCCTTGCGGTGTCTCTCTCTCTTCCTGTGTCTCTCTTTCTCTCCTCTTTCTCTGTTGCTCTGTCTCTGACATTCTCTCTCTCATTCTCTCTCGCATTCTCTCTCTCTGTCTCTCTTTCTCGTTCACTTGCCTTCTCTTTCTTTCTGTGGCCGATTCTCTTCTTCGGCAGGCTGCTGCGCTCTCTGGCATTGTCTGTCTCTCTCCTCTGCGTTGTTGTCCCTTTCTGTCTCTTTTCGTCTGTCTCCTTCGATGCCTTCCTGAATTCGCACTTTCTAAGCAACACTTTCTCCACAGAAACTGCAGCAGCAGCAGCTGCTGCTGCCACTGTGCCGGACTGTACAGACAGCTGCAGCAGCAGCTCAAGAAGCGCTGCTCCACCATTTCTAAGCAGATGGGTTTTTGCTTCCTCCTTTACACCTGCAGCATCTACATCGGCACACTTTTGCTGCACAAATCCCAACCGAAGCTGCTGCAGTACCAGCAGCAAGAACTGCTGCTGCTGCAGCAAGAGCAGCAGAAACTGTTGCTGCTGCCGCTTCCTCGAGTAGTTGGGATGGTTGGTGCTAAGCCCGCAACTCCGTTAGTTTAACTTGCCAGCAGGAACTTATCAGAGTCTGCTGCTGCAGCATCGCTGCTGCTGCTGCTGCCGCCAGCAGAAGGCAAAACGCAAGCGTAGTCTGGAGGTGAGAAGAGCTAAGGAATGAGAGCGCCTGAGCAATCCCAAGAGGAACCATCGCAAACACATCAGCCCAAGCGAGCTGCTGATTTTTATAGATTGGAGGAAAACCTCAAAAACCAAGAACGGACGGACTGCAGGGAAAGAGAAGTTAAAGAAGAGGGTCAGGCAGCTCCAGATAATGTAATGGACAAAGAGGCAACTGCCAGCTGAGCTGGAGGCTGAAAACTAGCTGAGAAAGGCAACCATACGGAATAAAGGGAACTGCCAGTTTTTAATAAAAGAGCAAAATGTTAAAACGGAGTGAAATCTTCACAGACCTGCAAAGACAAGGGGGAACTGGTTGCTCTTGTTTTCTCGCTAATGTGTCTATGCTGGGCACTGCAGCGTTTGTTTGTCTGTTTGTTTGTCTGTTTGTTCCTTATCAAGTAAATTTTCTCGGAGTTTTCTATGAGTGGAAGGCCGAAGCCTACGTATTTCGTATGGCTTGAACTGTGCGTTGGGATGCGTGGCTCCTTAATAATTCAGCCGCATTTGTTTCTGCTGGAGTCACCTCTTGAGTCTCAGCAGAAAGCCAGCGTGGGAGTGGAGAGTTCTTAAGAGCTTGACACCTCTTAGGCTATTTTTTCTTGGTGAACTTTGGCCGTAAATACGGCTGTTTTTGCGACTTTTCTTGTTGTTCTTTATATCAATAAATAAATAAATAAACAAATACATTTTATCATGTGCGACACACAAGAAAAGGAATAGCATAAGAGCTTTTGGGAGGCAGTGGGACAAGCTGGTTGGTCTGTTGAGACAAGCTAGGCTCTGCACAAAGTAAGAAACTCAAGCAATAAATGCTCGGGGTATATTTTGGCTAGGCGGATTTTCGGGTTTATTTTTAGTTTAAAGTTTTTGATTTCTGCGTTTTCTTGCTTCAACTTCCGTTTCTGTTTGACACTAACTACCTCTGAGGCTGCTCTCCTGAAAGTAATTGACCTAGAGGCCCCACAGATCGCGCTGCGTAAAGTCGGTGAGGCCTTCTTTTTTGTTGTGGGGCTTCGTCTTTTGATTTCCTTATTTCTTTTTTTAAAAATAAAATTGAATGTGGTTTTTTCTTTCATTATTGTTGGAAGTCAACGAGAGTTTCTGCTTTCCATTTCGGCACGCTAGAGGGTGGCTCCACTTTCATACTGCCAGCAGCAGGAGCAGCAGCAGCAGCAGGAGCAACAGCAGGAGCAGCAGCAGCAGCAGTAACGCGCTAGCAGCAGCTGCTGCGATGCTCAAAAGCTGCTGCCGCAACGCCAGCAGCAGCTGCAGCAGCAACAGCGAGAGGAGACCGAAGAACAGGAGCAGCAGCAGCAGCAGAAGCAGCAGCAATGGCGGAGGAGATAGAGACTCGACTTGAGGAGTGGGCAGGAGAGTTGCGGCAGCAGCAGCGGCTTCAGCTGCTGCAGAAGGAGGAAGCAAAAGCGGTGATAAAAAAGAGAAGACAATTTGAGTATTCAATTTCTGCTCGCAGGCCGCTGCCCCCCTCGCCTTTTCTAGAGTATATTTCCTTTGAGTTGTCTCTCTTCTCACTAGTCAGAGGCCGCAGCGCACAGAAACTGCAGCTGCTGCGTCGCCAGCTCAAGCAGCAGCAGCTGCAGGAGCAGCAGCAGCGGCGGCAGCGGAGGAATAGGGAGAATGGGAGCAGCAGCAGCAGCAGCTCAAAGGCTGAACAAAAGTTCAATGGCCTGCGGCGCATTTCTATCTCTTTTCTGCGAGCGGTGACATCTCGGGTTATGTCAATCTTCTCTCGTTTGCTGCAGAGACACCCGGAGAGTCCCGCCTTCTGGTTCAGCTACATTGATGTGCTGCTACAGCTGGGGGCCACGCGGGCCGTGCTGCAGCAACTCATGCGAGGCTTAGCAGCACACCCCCGCTGCTGCTCTCTGTGGCTGTTGGCAGCAGACAGGCTGCTGCAACAAGGGCAGCTGCAGGCAGCAAGAAAACTGCTGCTGCTGGCCCTCCGCTTTTGCCCAAAAGAAGCATCAGTTTGGGCTGAGCTGCTTAGGCTCGAAGCTTCTGCGGTGTACAGACTCTGCGCCGCCAGGCTTGCTAGCCGCAGCAAGAAAGCTGCTGCAGATGCAGACAGATGCTGCAGCGAGGAGGAACCGAGCGATGTGTTGCAGCTGCCCAACACCAGCAGCAGCAGCGGCAGCAGCAGCAGCAAGGGTGCAAATGTGCCACAAAAAGAGACACTTCTCCCTGTGTCTCTGCAGGCCTGCAAGCTTATCGTCACAACCGCAGCAGAGCGTCTCGCTAAGCCTGTTGCTGCTGCAGCCAGCAGCAGCAGCAGCAGCAGCAGCATGAAGATAGAGGATACTAGCGAGAGAGATGCTTTTCTGCTGCAGGCGCTTGAGCTGTCTCTACAGTTGGAGGCAAGTGCGGCCCAGGAGTTGCTGCAGCAAGAAACAGCAGACCTGCAGCAGCAGCTCTCTGTACACCTCACGGAGGCAGCGCAGCAGCAGCCACTGTTCGAGCCTCTCCGATGGAAGCTGCTGCTGCTGCAAGCAGTGCAGCAGCAGCAAGAGCAGCAGCAGCAAGAGCAGCAGCAGCAAGAGCAGCAGCAGCAAGAGCAGCAGCAGCAGCAGCAGCAGCAGCAGCAGCTGGTGCTGCACTGTCTAGAGGATATTATTGCAGCAGCTGTGGCTGCACCGCAGGCAGCGGCGCTGCTGGGCCCTTTTCTCTCAACGCTCCAGGCCTCAGTCAGCAGCAGCAGCAACAGCAACAGCAAGGACAGCAGCAGCAGCAGCAGCAGCAATTGGTTTGATTCTCTGGAAGTGGTTATTGACGTTGAGGGAGACGACACAGCCATACAGCTGCGCGATGGCCTTCAGCTAATGCAGCAGCAAGAGCAGCAGCGGCAGCAGCAGCAGCAGCAGCAGCAAGAGCAGGAGGAAAGTGAGGAAGGAGACAGCGGAGGGGCAAGAGCCGTTGTGGGGTTGTTGAAGGAGAGCGGATTCTCCCAAGCGGCCAAGCTGCTGCAGCTGCAGCCAGCAGTGCTGCAGATTTGCTGCCTAGAACCCAGCAGCAGTAGCAGCAGCAGCAGCAAGAGCAGTTTGGAGTTGCTGGCAGACCCTGATGTGCTGCAGCAGCAAGCAGAGAATATCTGGCGAGCTCTGTGGCATGCGCCTCATAAGCAGCAACAGCAGCAGGTTCTGCTGCTGCTGCAGCAGGCGCTGGTGGATATCACTGACCGACTGCTCGCCTCCAAACGGCTGCTGCAAAAGCGCAGCAGCAGCACCAGCACCAGCATCTCGGCAGCAGCAGCACTGCTGGCTGCTGCTGCAGACGAACGGCTGCTGCTGAGTGCTGTCGGGTGTCTCTCAGAGTTAGTAGCAAAGCTTGCTGCTGCGATGAATCCGCAGCAGCAAACGGCGCAGAAAGAAGCAGCAAACGCGCTGCAACGCGTGGTGTCTGTACACCCTGGGGTTGGGCCGCTGCTGGCGTTCCACTCGCTGCAGAGCAAAGGAGCAGCAGCAGGAAAGGGCAGCAGCAGCAGCACCAGCACCAGCACAGATATTCTTGCCGCGGTAAAGCGATTGGAGCCTTCCAGTGTATGCGCAGCTGATGGCAAGCGTCTCGTTGCTGCCTTGCTTGACATGTTTTTTGGAGAGACAGCAGCAGCAGCTGGAGCAGCAGCAAAAGGAGCAGCAGCAGCGGCAGCAACAGCAACAGCAACAACAGCAGCAACAACAGCAGTAGCAGCAACAGCAGCAGTGGGGCTTTGGTTGCCTCAGGTGGTGCATGCGCTGCAGCCCAAGGCAATTCCTCCAGTTGTGGAGTCGCTGCTGCTGCAGCTTGCTGACAGACGCGTGCAGCAGCAGCAAGAGATAGCGGTTCGCCTCCCAGCATTAAAACGTATGCGAACTTCCACAGGCAGTAGCAGCGACAGCAGCAGCAGCGACAGCAGCAGCAGCAGCGAGGCAACAAACAGTGCAGGTGCTGCTGCAGCACGTGAGTTGATGAAGCTGCAGGACCTCCGCAGCAACGTCCAGCTGTCTCTGCCTGCTCGTCTGCAGCTATCTCTCTCTTTAGCGGATTTTGCTGCAGCACGACTACAGCGGCTGCTGCAGCTGCTGCAGCAGCGGGAGACAGTCGCTCCTCAGCAGCAGCAGCGGCAGCAACTGCATGCACTGCTACAGCAAGGCGAGGAGGTGTATGAATATGCTTTCGAAGCTTTGGAATGCAGCAACTTGGGGCTGGACGCAGCAGGCCGCATGCAGAGGCAAGGAGACACACAGTCTCTGCTGCTGCAGCAGCTGCCAGAGGCCTTGCTGCTGCAGCAGCAGTGGCTGGAGGAGGGAATCCGCTTTTTGCGTTATCGCGACTTTCTTATGCTGACGCTGCCCTTGAGCAGCAAATGCAGGAGCAGCAGCAAGCAAACAACAAAACGCAGGTGTACGTACACCGCAGACGCCGGTGCTCTTTACCATCTTGGCAGTCAGGTGGCCCACGACGCAGCAGGCTTTGTGGAGCGCCTCTCATCAGATTGCTTCTCAGCAGCAACAGCCAGGAGCAGCTTCTGCAGCAGCTGCCCACCAGGCACGCGGTGGTGTAGATACAGTGGAAGCAGCAGCAGCAGCAGCGGAGGAGCTTAGCAGCAGCAGAGGGGCTTAGGGGTGTCTGTTATCTGCAGCAGGCTGCCTGCGTGCTGCTGCCTGCGGTCTTGCTGCGAGGTTTGCAGAGACACCTCAGCTGGTGGGTTCGTCTGCGTGGTTCTCTCCCCCTTTTGTGCGCGGCTTGCTTAGGCAGGGTGCAGGAGGCTCGCATGCAGTTGGATTTGGGGCTTTGCTGCCCAGCCAGTCTGCTGCTCCTGAGGTCTTGCCGAGCAAAAAGAAACATTCAAAAGCCAGTTTAAAAACACTTAAGGGAAACAGAAGGCGCCGAATGCATCGCATTTCACCCGATGCAGAATGGGAACGCCAGCGGCGGCTGAGCTGCTGGGTTGTACAGGCAGCTACCCCATTTGAACCGCTGGCAGCGACGCGTTGGCTGGCCTCTCCTCTCAAGGGAGTAACCGAGGAATCAATATTTTGCATGCGTATCAGGCTGCCTGCCACTCCCTCAGAAGCAGTGCTTAGCAGAGAGGGCCCCAGGGCAGAAGAGAATTTGCTTTCTTCGTAGAAATTTTTTGCTCGGATTGAAAGGGGCAGGGCAATAGACGGATTGTTGTTGGAATGCAGCTAGCAACGACTTAAAATTTTGTGTCTATTTGCACGTATTGCCACAAATTGTTTTTGAATGGTAGAGCAGCCTGCAGCTAGCCATGGCTAACTGCAGGCTGTTAGAGTGGGGGAACCGCAGCCGGGCATTTCGCCGCACTAACGGCCAAAGGCCTGAAGTGAAGCACCAGGCTGAGCTGCGGCAAGCAAAGAGAAAAACGCAGAAATGCATCAAAAGGGAATTCCTCTTTTTAAAGTGTCTTCAGATGGATTATTCCAATCCTTCGAGGTTCTGGCCATCCAAAAAGTTAATTGGTTTTTATATCAGGATTGTTTTTAGAGTGAGCGGCTGGGAGATACAAGGAAAATACAAGTAAGACAGACCAGTGTGGGTTGCGCTGCTAGACGTGCAAAGGGCAGTTCAATTCATTAATTTATTCACTTCCGGCTGCTGGAAATTCTCGTGCCCAAAAACAGAAAGCTAAGAGAAGAAGAAAATTTGCTCCCTGCTGGCGTCAGCCTCATGACCAATCAATCCCTTTACTGTCGGCAAGAACTATTCGGTTATTCTATTAAAAATACGAAGCACAGCAACAAACTTCAGTGCCATTTGTTGCGCCTTCGAGGGTTTGCCTCAAAGGCCTGAAATTTGTTTTTTGGAAACTTAGCTGCCTCGCGGATGTTTTCTGATGAAACTTTGAGACTTTTCGACGGACAAATGACTCAAAAGAAAAGACAGAGAGAGACAAAGAGAGACAGAGGAAGACAAAGAAAGACAGACTCAAAGAAAGAGAGACAGACACAAAGAAAGACACAGCAGGTGGTTATCAAACATTGCATGCGCCAGCCAATGAAATTCGCCCCGACGTTTTCTTAGTTGAATGATTTCGGATGGCCAGAACATGCGAAGAATTGGAATAATTCATCTGAAGACACTTTAAAAAGAAAAATTCCCTCTTGATGAATTTCTGCGTTTTTCGCTTTGCTTGCCGCAGCTCAGCCTGGCGCTTCACCTCAGGCCTTTGGCCGTTAGTGCGGCAAAATGCCCGGGTGCGGCTCTCCCAATCCATCAGCCTGCAGTTAGCCATGGCTAGCTGCAGGCTGCTCTACTATTCAAAAACAATTTGTGGCAATACGTGCAAATAAATTCAAACCTCTAAGGTGCTGCTACCTGCATTCCAACAACAATCTAGCCATTGCATTGGTTCTGTAACTGGCCTGCCTAGGTCTCAGCTCAAAGACCATAAGTGGTAACACCAAACAATAAAATAACTTCATAATATCTCAAAGAAATATCCTTTTTAAGGCTTGCCTCTCTCAGGCCAACACGCGCATGTCGATGCAAATTGTTCCGAAAACCCTCAGGGGTTTCCGCAGATGGATGGCCGCTGCCACCCAAATAAAAACAAGATTTTAAAGGATGATGCTATTGTGCACACTAATGGACAGCTAGACAAAAGAACTGTGTGAACACGGCAGAAGAGGCTAAGGAGGAAATCGCCAAAAAACGAATTTTTTTATTCCCCAATTTAACAAAAGAAAAAAGATTTTGTAACTTTTAAATGGCTTCGTCTATCCCTAAAGCTCGAGGATGGAGGGGCACCAGAGCCTCAGAGGTTCAAAGGCAAGCCTTCTCCATCTTACCTCTAAATAAAGTATAATGTATATTGCTTTTTATGCAAACTATTTCAAAAAAATAAAGAAAAAAAGAGTTATGGGTTTTGAATTTTGTGTGTTTCTTCGCCCCTCTGGCATGCAGCTTGCCACCTCCCTCGACCCCCCAAAACCCCCAGAGCCTTCAGCCCTAAAGCTGCTGTTGCCGAGCTCTTTCCCTTTCCCTCTCTTCCTCTTTTTTCGATCGTTTTTCCTTGTTAGGAATTTTAATTTTGCATAACGATGTACGGCATTTATCACCTGCAACTGTCTGGTGAACACAAGGACGGATGTCTGTTGTCTTGTGCAGAAGATGCCCCTGTTTTTCCCCCTCTTAACCCGCAGTGTTCACTGATAAATACGTTTCATTTAACTCGCACATTTTTTTCTTTTTTTGGCTGTATTATTTGGGGCCCTCTGTCCCACGCGCTGGCTCCTGCATGCATTCGAGCCCAAAGAAGCATTTTGGAATCTATTTTTTGTTTCCCTTCTATCCTCATCAGTCTGCGCCTGTTCTGCTTGTGCTGTGGGTGCAGAGTGCCTCTTTTTTCACGCAAAATGCCGGAGGACCAGAATCAGCAAAGCTTGTCGGGCGGCCAAATCGCCGCCTTAGTAGCCAGGGCATGCACGGGCAAAGACACCTCAGACTGCACCCTGGAGTTTGCGCTAAATGCGTTGCAAAAGAAACATCCGAAGATTTTCCCAGCATATCTAGAAAAGGCAAAAGAGATCGCCCAACGCGTCCTCCACGATGTGGTGAGCAGAAGAGACTGGCCTGCACGCAGAAGGGCTGATTGCTTTTTTTAAAGGTTCAGCCTGCGCTGCAGCAGCAGCTGCTGCTTGTGCTGCAGCTGCTGTTGCATTGTCTGCAGAGTGCTGCGTGAACGAGAGCAGCAGGAGGCCTGAGTGGCAGAGGCCGCATGTGGAAAGCTGTGGCTTGCGGCTCTTCTTCCGCCTCAGTGTCTGTACACCCCATCTTTTTTGTCCTAATGAAATAAGTGGCTTTTTTGTGTGTTTAGGTCGGCAAGGAAAACACCGCAGAAGAATTGGAGGCGTTTGCTACCAAGGTGGAAAATCTTGCTGAGTGCGTCTCTCCTCTCACTCAGCACCCACGCCAAGGAACTGCCTGCGCCTTAAGCAGCTTAAGCCCTAAACTATCAAAGTCCAAGATGAGGGATGAGAATTTCTCAGCCTCTTCTGTTTATTCTGTCTTCCTTTCTTTGCTGTGGCCTCAGGCCTTTTGCCGCTGAATCCGACCAGGTGAGCCACTGCTGCTGCAGTTCTCTCTGAAGTTTGTGGAAATTTTTTAAATGGGCAAAAGTGTTCTTGAGTGGCAAGTTTCGGGTGTATGCGTGGCTTTGTCGCTGTCTCTACAGGCAGGGGAAAAAAAGGGTTTTTCGAAGGTCTCCGTGGCCTCCAAGGCAGAGCTCCAGGCAGCCGTGAAGACGCTGGGGATGGGGTGAGCCAAAAACCACTGAGGAGGTCAAAGCCTCCTCAGTCGCCCAAAGCCTCTTCACTCGCCGCGTGTCTCAGGCTGCCGAGCGCGCGTGCATCTTTTTTGTCTGTTACCCCTCATGCCTTTTGGTGCACCTTTTTGGCTTTTACCCCTCATGCGTTGCGTTTTTTTTGCGGGGCCCTTTGCTGCTGCCTTGCAGGCCGTCAGCCTACAAAGGACTGCCCAAAGACGACCCTGAGGCTTACTGCCAAGTCAGCCAGGCCCAGCGAACTCATTCAGGGCACCTTTTAGGGTTTACGCCTGCGCAAGTAGAGCTGCGGGTTTAGGGCTTGCTGTTCTGGTTTAGGGCTTAGAGTTTAGGGTTTAGGGTTTAGGGTTTGGTGTGTTGTATGAGGCCGTGCAGGAGCTGCAGAATCGCGTGCTTACCTACGTGAAAAATGTCTCTGGCGACTCTTACGAGAGCCTCCCCTCAGCAGAGGAGGTGCAAATCCCTTGCAACTGCTGCATTCCCTGTGTAGCCACGCTCTAGGTTTTAGGGTTTAGGGCTTTTAGAGTTTGAGTCTTTCTATTCGTTTGTGGCCGCAGCTGGAGGAAATGAAGAAGGCTGCCGAGGCCAAGAAGGAACTTTCCTCGCTCGACGCGTCAAACATCATCGTACGCAACAAGCCTGTAGCCTGCAAGCCTGCTTGCTAGGTAGCTGTTTGCTGGCTAGCTAGCTAGCCGTTTGTTGCTGTTTATGGTTCAAGGTTTTCCTTTTGCTGTGTGGCCTGCGCCCCTGTGCAGCCTGGGAGGCCTAAGCGCCGCGCAGCTTCCTCCGCTGCTGTAAGCCTCAAGCCTTCGAACCCTAAACCCTCAAGCCCTCCTTACCGTTTCCATAGCAGCAGTTGCCTGTGGTGCAGATGTTTATTTCTCGACTTGTATCTCCGCACGTGTGTCTTTACGTTAGTTTATTAGTTTGGAGTTTGTGTTTGTTTTGTGTGTTGTTGCAGGAGGCCATAAAGCGTGACATTGCCCAGGATCTCGAGAGAGAGGCGGCGCAGGCAGCTTCAGAGCCGCAGAAGAAAAAACAGAAGGCAGAAAACAAAAACGAGGACGCAACAGACAACGCTGCCGCACCTGCGAGCAGCAGCAGCAGCAGCAGCAGCAAGGCAGCAAAGGAGAAGGAGGCAGAGAAGGCCGATAGCGAAGAGGAGGAGGAGAGCGATGATGACGAGGGCAGCTGCTCAGAGGGCTCGCAGGACTCAAGCGGCTCTGAGAGTTCAGAAGACGACGAGGAAGAAGAAGAGGAAGAAGAATAAAATGGAAATCAGTTGAATCTTATTGGAATTTTAATGCCCCATTTATACAGCGGCGAATGCAGCCAAACAGAGACAGACTGTGCAGGGATATTTCAGATGCCTGCCCAAGGGGAAAGCAGCCAAGAGCCGCCATCTCTTTACAGAGAGACCTGCTTATACAGAGAGGGCTGTATATACAGAGAGAGACCTGTACATACAGAGAAAGCTGCAATGCTGCAGCCTTTGCCACGCTGTGCCTTTTGGCAAGCCTTCTGTGCGCGGCAGGCCGGCGACCAGTGAGACTTCGTGGGTTAGGAGAGCTTTGCACGCACAGTTTTGTCTTTTGTTTCTCTTTTTCTTTTCTGCTAAGAACCAAATGAGCACAGGGAATGATCATAGAGGGGAATGTTAGCAGCAAAGAACGTCTTGCTGCCCCACAGAAATTCCGTCTGCCTTTTGAAGTTTTTGGCCTTTGAAGAATCGCGAGAAAAGCGCAAGAGCTTTTAGGATTTTTTAGGGGGAGGCTGGCGGTGCTCGCCAGTGCCAGATATGTTTTGGGCAAAGGCTGCTGCATTATTTGAATAGCAAACAATTTATTATTTTGTTTCCTTGTCGAGTCGTCGGCTCCTGGATTTCAGCGCTGCTCCCCGCTAACGGCTTGAATTCCCCTTAGCGGCCTCTAGTGCCTTAAGATTTCCATCCAACTGTGCACGTTGTTGCTGCACACAAGGCCTCGGGGTAGCTAGGGTCCTTTGCAGCGATTGGCCTGGCTGTTGGGCTGCGTGCAGCTGCAAACCCTTTTGTTCAGATTGCGCCTGGCAGGCCCTCAGCCTGCTCTCTAATGACGCATACGTCCCATTGCTCCTCTCTGGCTCTTTAGTAGCAGGAGCGCCCCGTTGCTGGGGGTGAGAGGTACTGAGGCATATGGAGAACAGAGGATTGAAACAGATAGACAGCTACTGAGGCAGGACTGCTTAGGGTTTTTGCCGGGTTTGCCACGGTACGTACAGCTGAATATTTGAATATACGCACATACACCAGGCGACGTAGCGGGCATTATTTCAACTCGGTGCGAACATACGATGTTCTTACGGAGGCCAGTTCGCCCGTTTCCTTTCGACTCTTTTTTTGACACTACGCCAGTGTGCAGTGCAAGGTGATGGGAAACAGAAAATATCTTCATTGATGCTTAAAACGTACAGAAATTGGGTGCACATAAAGGATAGGCAAGACGGCTTCTAACTTCTTCTAGAATCAAATCGGTGACACCTACCATTCCCCTTGTTTCCTGTCTGCTGCCATCTAAAAAAAGAATTCTTTGAATGCAAAAGTCGCGAACTCAGCAAGACAGACAAAACCCTCGAGGCACACGAGAGACATGCAGCACAGACACAAGCAGGTGTAAGCCGCACAAGGGAAATAGCGGATTAATTTTCTCCAAATATTCGTTTATGTCGGTTACTTTAATTACATTATTAAAACACTAATATAGTTACATTAGGCAATTTAAAATAACTTCGGAGAGAGAAAAATGTGGGGCGGCGGCAAGGGATCGTTTTTGCTCTGCATGTGAGGGCAATGAGATAGCCATGGCTGCGCGTCTGAGAGTTCCATTGAAGAATTTGGAATTTTCTGCATTTCTTTCAAAATATTGAATTAAAATAAACATGAAATAGGCAATAAAAAAAGCGGAGACATTGCAGAAAGTGTGTGGCGACATGTAACGTATTTCCCTCAGGGTCACCTGGGCCGCGAGCTCTCGGAGTTTTCTCTCCCGTAAAACCGTCGGAAAAATTGTTTTTTAATATTCCGTTAAATTTTTGTTTTATTATTTTTTGTTTTAATCGGAAGCGTACTGGGAGGGATTTCCTTGGTGGCCCAGCGAGCAGCGGCAAGGTTCCTTCCTAATCCCTACTCATTTAACCCCTAGCAAAGACAACAGAGTAAGCTCAAGCCAATGAGTCTCTAACGGATTTTTTACTAAACGTTTGTTTTAGTTTTGGGCTTTTAAAGCTGCACTCTCTGTCCCTCCCGATCGAAAATTCCAATGGCTTTTTTCTTACAAAATGGCTTTGGGGAAGGTTCAGTTTATTCGCATCGCCATAACGGCGGCTTCTTTGTTGGTGGTGATTTGCGTGTGCGCTGGGCTGGCCGGTTATTTTGTCAATCGCGGCAAAGACAAGGCTAGCAGCAAGGACCTCTTTCTGCCTGCTGGAGCTAAATGTGCACCCCTTGCCCACCTATCAACAAATCCCAACAGAAAGAGATGCAAATTTCCTCTTATCTGTAGTGTTAATACAGACCAAGATCAAGGTAAGGGCCTCCTTCTTTGCTAGGTACACCTTTCCTGTACGCTCTACCACAGCCATAGAAACACCTCTTCTCTGGAGGGTCTGTTTTGCTGTTTATTTCTGTTTTGATTCACTTGGGTTTAGGGTTTAGGGTTTAAAGCTTTCCTGTGTTTGCGGCATTTGTTTTGAATTGGTGTGATGTTCTCATCTCTTCCTTCTTTCTGTCGCCTTCAGGAGGTACATGTGTGTTGCCGGGGACTGCTAGAGCCGGCGAGTCCTGCGCGGCTTCCTCCTTTGCCTGCCGTCGTGGCCTTCTTTGCAGCGAAGCCTCCAGGCGATGCTTTGCACCTCTGAAAAGTTTGGGCGACTCCTGCGACCCCGCAGAAGGAGGAACGTGTGGGCTCCTCACCTGTGCGTTAGTCAGTGACCCCCAGGGGGCCCCTGCAGGGGCCCTCGGGGCCCCTCAGGGCTCACGAGGGGCCCCTCAAGCACCTCAGCAGGCGGCTCGTCTCTTGGAGTCCCGAACCTTTGTCCCACGTTTTCTGCAGCAGAGCAGTGCGGGTGCCCTTCCGGCAGGTGGCCTCGGATCGCAGCAGAAGGGGCTTTACGTCTGCTCCCTGCCTGAGGGTTTAGATGGAGACCCCTGCGGCGGCCCTCTGCAGTGCAGAGAGGGGTGCGGAGCATGCGTCAGAGGGGTCTGTCGCTCCTTTCTTCCTGAAGTATCTCAAAGAGGCTCTCCTCAAGACCTTCCTTCTGCCTCCGCCTTATCAAGCAAACCCCAGCTCCCCTCACCAGCTGCGCCCACTGCGGGAGGTGCAGCTGCTGCTCCAAGGAGGCTGGCATATCCGCAGCCTGTGTGGCAGACGGCGGAGGAAGATGTGAAGGGGTGGAGCGAGACAGCACAGAGTTTGCTGAGGGAGCTGCATGCAGCAGAGGCAGCAGCGGCAGCAGCTGAAGACAGCTTCGACCCTCTGGGGCTTCCTCTGGGGCCCGAGGCTCTCCGCGAGTTGCGGCTGGAGGCGCTAAGCCCTGAGGAGGCCCTGGCCGCATCTCTTACCAAGGGCGCTATAGCGTCCCTCGCTGTACGCAACGGAAAGGAGGGCCGCCCCATATGGCCAACCCATGCGCTGCCTGACTGTCTCCCCTCAGCCGGGCTGGCCTCTGCAGCCGAGCCTTGGGTTGTCTCCTTCTGCTTGGCTCCCCTCCGTTTTTCTTTTGCCTCTTGGGGGCCTCAGAAAAGGCAAAAAAAATGCGGCATGCGCTGCAAAAACGCGTGGAAAAACAGCCCAGGGTACACCTACCACATCATCGAGGAGGCCAAGGGCAACGAGCTCTACCCTCACTGGGAGACAGAGAGAAACGCCTACAGACAATCCCAACTCTCAGAAGCCCCTCTATTTCCGCCGCCACCAGAGGCCTATGGAGACACTCAACTCCTCGAACGGTATGGAGGAGAGGCCCCTCTATTCGCGAGGTTTCCAGAGGCCCCTGCGGCCTTTTCTCCCGGCAGCCACCCGCATGCAGACGATTTCGGCCAATCCCCTCGTCTCCAGGAAAGCCCCAATTACCTTGCAGAAATTTCTCACAAGCCTCCAATTGACCAACAGCTGTGGGCGCCGCAGCGTCAGCAGCAGCAGCAGCCAAACGGAGACATCCGCAGCTGGAAAGAGACCCGCGGCAGAGGGGCAGAGCAGGTGCTGTGGGAGGCCCCCAGCACCCTGGCAGCAGTCCAGGGCTTTAAAGAGACAGGAGAAAACTTCCACTTTGAGAACGGAGAGAGAGACACCCGTGCAGCAAAAGAAAGCTACTCGCACGGCTTAGAAAACCGAAGAGAACACAGCAGTTCCCGTAGGCCCTCGCCTTCAGAAGAGGTACCTCTTTTCTTTGAACCTCCAGTTCGTCAGGGGAGTGTACAGACACCCCAAGCTTCCCACCTGCCGTCGGAGCACAAGTTGCAACCCTTGGCGCGAGAGGCCCTCGAAAGCCAACATTCACTGCAGCAGCAGCAGCAGCAGCAGCAGCGGCAGCA
>NPHX01000094.1:0-41346 GCA_002271815.1 Eimeria falciformis | reverse complement strand
CAGCAGCAGCAGCAGCAGCAGCAGCAGCAGCAGCAGCAGGAGGAAGAGGAAAGGAAGAGCAGGACAGGGAGAGCTTGGCCCCTTCACCAAGGGAGCTCGAGCCTTGGCTTTCCCCTCTCTGGTGCGGAAGAAGGCAGCCAAGACGCAAGGCAATCCCAAAACCGCATGGGAAGCTTTGAGACAGAAGAAACAAAGCATGAGAGAGGCCTTGAGTTGGGAGGCTGGGAAGCTCCTCAGTCCCTTTTGGAGGGGTTTTTATCTGAGCAGCTTAAAACGCCTTGGGATGCTTCGCGCCTTAATGCCTCAGCCCCGCTTGCTGCTGCTGCTGCTGAAGACAACGAGGAGCAGCCAAGTGGCAGCAGGACTGACTCCCGTGCTGCTGCCTCTGGCGCCAAGGGCGTTTTCCCCAAGAAGAGAGAAGAAGAGGCTGAAGAGAGAGCGGCTGGAGGGTTCCCTGGGGTGAAGAGACAGGGAGGTGTCTTCGCTGCAAAGGACGGGGAGGCCGAGCCTTTCATTGTGGGCATGCTCCTCCCTCCTGACGCAGGCAATTTCATTGATGGAGAGGGTGCAGCAAACAGCAAAGGGACAGAGACAGAGACAGAACTAGAGTCAAAAACAAAGAAAAAAACAGAGACAGAGACAGAGGAAGAGACAGGAAAAGGCCAAGAGGCCGTCTGGTGGGAAGACAGCGAATTAATCCTCGAGGCAGACCAGAAGGGAGTCCTTCCAACCAACTTCCACGCCATTGACAACAACAACATTAAAGACGACAAGGACATTAACAACGACATTGAGGATAACAAGGACATCGGCAACAACCTTGAGGATAAAAAGGATATTAGCACCAACATTGAGGGTAACAAAAACATTGGCAACAATATTGAGGATAACAAGGACATTAGAAACAACATTGAGGATAACAAGGACACTAGCAACAATATTGAGGATAACAAGGACATTGGCAACAATATTGAGGATAACAAGGACATTGGCAACAATATTGAGGATAACAAGGACATTAGCAACAACATTGAGGATAACACGGACTTTAGCAACAATATTGAGGATAACAAGGACACTAGCAACAATATTGAGGATAGCAAGGACCTTAGCAACAATATTGAGGATAACAAGGACATTGGCAACAGCAATGAGGATAACAAGGACACTAGCAACAATATTGAGGATAACAAGGACATTAGCAACAATATTGAGGATAACAAGGACTTTGGCAACAATATTGAGGATAACAAGGACATTAGCAACAATATTGAGGATAACAAGGACATTAGCAACAATATTGAGGATAACAAGGACATTAGCAACAACACCAACAAGATGGAGATTAGCAACAACACCGACAGTAGCAGCAACGGCGGCTTTGAAGCCGACGGCGGCATTGGCAGCAACAACAGCGACGCTGGCAACAACAGTGACACTCTAACCAAAAACGACACTAGCAGATTTTTCGGCATTGACAACAGCAGCGCCGACAGCGTCAGCGCCAACGGCAACAGCAGCAACAGCAGAAACAGCAGCAACAGCAGCAGCAACAACAGCATCAACAGCATCAACAGCAGCATCAACAGCAGCAACAGCCAAAGTGTATTTGTAGCGGAAGACTTGCCAGTAGAGGAGGAAGGACCGAAGTTCTCTGCGTCTCTTCCCTTGGAAAGAGGGGGAGGCCTCAGCCCCTTAAGGGCCCCGACTGTGGACCAGTGGACCTCCGCAGAAGCCACGCACCCTCAAACAACTCCTGAGACCAGGGGCCCCTTTAACGAAGCTGGCCAAGAGAGGCCCCCCTTTTGGGAAAGCTTTCAGCAACCATCAACAGACCACGCTGCAGCCCTTACACGGCATGGCACAGCAGAACTAGCAACAACACCAGCAGCAGCAGAAACAACAGCACCAACAGCAGACACAGCAGCAATAACACAAACAGTAGCTGAAACAGCAATAGAAAGAGCAGCAGCAGCAGCAGCAGCAGCAGAAACAGCTTCAGGAAGAGAAGCAGCAACAGGAGCAGCAGGAGAAACAACAGCAGCAGCAAGCTCGAACTTTTTGTATGGGACAGAATTAGAAGAAGACGCCTTGTGGAAGTGGGGTGGTGACGCTCCAGCAACCCCAGGAGCAGCAGCAGCAGCAGCAGCAGGCTCAGAGGCAGCAGAAGCAGCTGCACCTTGGGTGTTCGACAGCAACGAATGGGCTGGGCGTTTGGGTCTCCCTGAAAGTGCAGCAGCAGGAGACACTTTTGAAAAAAAGACTCCGAAAAAAACTGTCGCCTCCAATCTTCCCGTGGACGTAGTAAAGGCCCCAGCGGCAGAAGAAACTTCCGCTACGACGTACATTAACTGGTTGGGTGCTGCTGCGGAGACAGAGACAAAGACTGAGACAGAGACAGACACAGACGCAGATACAGCGACAGAGACAGAGACGGAGGCAGAGACAAAAACAGAGGCAGAGACAGATGCAGATAAAGAAACAGAGACACCCCAGGAATTCGGCTTTGGACAGGAAATGCTGGGGGAGCCTTCGCATAGTGAGGGGCGGCTTCCCCTTCCCTACCAAGCTAGGGCAGAGAAGAAGGACCGAGGGCTCATTCCTACTGCAGGAGGTGTCTATACACCCCAAACCAGCGACGTAGTCGCCCCAAGCACAACTGCAGCAGCAGCAGAAAACGCAGCAGCACCAACACCAATCACAGCAGCAGCAAGAGCAGCAGAAACAGCAGCAGAAACAGCAGCAGCAACACGCCTAGGGGCACCAGCAGCAGCACAACTCCAGATGCCAGGAGCAGAACGAATAGCAGCCCTAACAGCAACAGGCACGCCCGAGTTTATCACAAGTTCAACGGCACTAAAAGGCCCAGAAGCGCCGCCATACGCCGCAACACCCTCAACAGCAGCGCATGCAGCAGCAACGCATATAGCAGCAGCAGCAACAGGAACATCCACAGGCGTAGCCTCACCAGCCTCAGTGGCACTGCACCTGTCACCAGAAGCAGCAAGACTGGCGACATCCAGAGCATGGCCCGTGCCATTATCAAGTGCAGCAGCAGCAGCAGATGCAGCAGTACGAACACAAACAGCAGCGCATGCAGCAGCACCTGCAGCAGCAACGACACACATAGCAGCACCTACAGCACTATGGCAGCCAGCATCAGCAGAGTTAATGGCAGCAAAAAAGACAAAAGACACACAAGCAGCATTAACAACTGCAGCAGAAGCAACAATAGCAGCACCAACAACAGCAGCACCAGCAGCAGCAACAGCAGCAGCAGGAGGAGGAGCGTATCCATCCCAATCATCCGTATTACCAGGAGCAGCGTGGGCATCAGCAGCAAGAAGCTCAACAACAGCAGCCCCAACAGCAGCAGAAGCAGCAGCGGGATCTGCAGCAATAGCAGCAGCGGAAAGCACGGCTCTTCATGGGGGTCTGCGCCCAATCCGTAAGAGAGGGCGCATGCCCCCCCGGCTGGACGACAGAACTTCCTTGTCTGTAGAAGGCGCTAAGCAGCAGGAAAAAGCAGAAGAAGAAGAGGAAGAAGAAGAGGAAGGGTGGGAGGCGTGGGATGAGAGCTGGGGGGAAGACGACGTTGAGTGGATCGACGAAGACGTGCCAACCAACACAAATTCTCAGCCTGCTGCTGCTGCTGCTGCTGCTGCTCCTGCTGCTAGACCAACAACTCATGGGGGCACGCAGGGCAGGCGCCCTGCAGCAGCAAGCAACAGCCAAACTCGGCCAAGCAATAATCAGCTGGGGACTTACGATTCACTACAGCAGCAACGGCAGCAACAACTGCAACAGCAACAGCAACTGCTACAGCAGCACCAACTGCAACAGCAGCAGCAAATGCTGCAGCAGCAGCAATCTGGCTGCGACCTCCTCAGCGCTGCACGCGGCGAGTGCATCTCCCCCTATACAATGCCAGGCTCCGGGCAGCAGCAACTGCAGGAGCTGCAGCAGCAGCAGATGGAAAACTTTCCTATGGGCTACACCTCTTTGTCGCCGCCGCTCACAGGGGGTAGCAACGCTCGAGGTGTTGGTGGGTGCGATAGCTTGTGCTGCAGAGAGGTAAAGAGGCATCAGCGGGGCACAAAGAAACCTCAGCCAAAGTTTCTCTAGATTCGGCAGATGAATTCTGTAGAATCTTCTTGCTGATAAATGCTTCTTCTGTCTCTTTCAACTTTTTCTCTTTTGGTTGTTGCTTTTGCTAATTTTTCTCTGGCGGTGCCACTGCTGCTTTTGCAGCTGCTGGTTGGGGTTCGGGTGCCGGCTTGCAGCTGGGGTGCTGCTGCAGCTGCTTGCTTTTTGCTGCTGCAGCACTTTGCCCTTATGCTTCCACGTCTTCTGGGCTGCGACTACTGTGCAGGGATTTTTCTGTTCCCTCGCTGCTGGGGGCTGCACAGCCCAGAGGCGCTTGGGGGAGGCTTGCGCTGGAGCAGCAGATTTTGAGTGTTTTGGCGGCGCCGTGTGTCTCTCTGGGATCTGCCGCCCGCCATTCTCTCTCCAGCCTGCTGCGTCCCCTGCTGCAAAAAGAGAAGACGAGGCAGCAGCAGCAGCAGCAAGCGGAGACAGCTCGTCAGTGACCATCGGCCCTGGAGTGTCCCCCCTCCACGTGTGCGCACCCTGGAGCCGTCCGGTTCTCCTGAGCGTCTCCAGTGCAGCAGCAGACACATCCTCCGCCTTTCTCTCGCAGCAGCAGCAGCAGCAGCAGGCACTTTTGATTGTCTCCTGCGAGGCGCTCGAGGGGCAGCAGTGCACCCACGACGCGCAGTGCTGGGGCTTTGCTGCGCCCTTCGGCTTCTGTGATTCCAATGAGGGTCTTTGCAAGGCCCCGCCCTACCCTACATGTCTCCCTCTGCTGCAGAAACTCCTCTGGCTGCAGCTTGAGGCTTATAGCCACTCGGTAGAGACACTGCAGCAGCAGCAGCAGCAGCAGCAGCAGCCTATTGAGATTATGGTGCAGCAGCAAGCCCAAGCTTTCCTCTTTGCACAGATTCCTCAGGCCACAGATTTTGAGTCGGGGGCCCCAAGAGGCGCCTGGGCCCCCCTGGGAAGCCACGCTGGGGAGCTTCTGTCTCCTGCGTCTTTACGCAGAGAAACGCTCAAGCAGCAAACCGCGCTACTGCAAGCTGCGCTGCTCTGCTGCTTCAGACACCGGGAGGAGCATGAGCAGCAGAAGCAGCAAACGCCGCTGCTGCTGCAGCTTGTTGAGGTTAGTGACGTTGTCGACGCCCAGCAGTGGACCATCCCTTGGCTCCCCAGTCCTCCCCACATTCTCAGCCAACCCACAGAGCTTCAACAGCAGCTGCAGCAGCAGCAGCAGTCGCAGTTGCTGCAGCAGCAGCTGCTGCTACAACAACAACAGCAGCAACAACAACAGCAGCAGCAACAACAGCCGCAGCAACAGCCGCAGCAACAGACGAAGCAGCAGCAGCAACTGTTGCAGCAGCAACAGTTGCTGCAGCAACAACTGTTGCTGCAGCAACAATTGCTTCAGCAGCAACAACAACAGCCGCTGCATCAAAACCTGCTTCAGCAGCAACAGCAGTTGTTACAGCAGCAGTCGGCGCAGCCAGACCAGCAGCAGCAGCAAGGCGTGGCAAGGCAAGTAGCCGCAGGCCTCTCCTCTGGTGTTGCTGAAGTCCAGCCAAGTGCGCAGGGCCCCGCAGCAGCAGCAGCAGCAGCAGCGCTGCGGCAGCTGCAACAACAAGAGAGTGTGCCTCCTGGGTCGGTTGAAAAAGGCCCTCGAGGAGGGCGTGATTTATCGCTGCAGTGCGATATGCAGGCAGTGGACGCGATGCTCTTTTCTCTTAGAGACAAATTTGCTCTGCAGCTGGCGCCCTCCCTGCCTTCCCGGGCCGCGCCGCTACTCGGCTCAGACGGGCTTGAGGCTGTCTTTGAGGCAGGAGCCGCCGCTGGCCAGCAGCAACAGCAGACACTCCAGCAGCAACGCCCAGAATCGGGAACCTTTCTAGAGACAGAAGCCCTCCTGCGGCTCCAGCACGAGGAACAGCAGCGGCAGCAGCAGCTCCTGCTGCAGCAGTTCGCCATGAGCAACGCCAAGAGAATTCAGGACGAACAACAGGCGAGGGAAATGCCGCAGCAAGCGATGCCCCTAGCAGCAGCAGCACCTCCTCAGTATGCCACCCCTGGCCTGGTGGACCCGCAGCAGGCCCAGCAGCAGCAGCAGCAGCTACTGCTTCAGCAACAGCAACAGCAAAACTACTTCGCCCAAGCAGCATTAGCAACCCCCATGCAGCAACTACCGCAGCAGGAGCAGCAGCCACTCCAGCAGCCGCTGGCGTTGCAGCAGACATTTCAACAGCAAAACTCACTGGATGCCACTGGGGGCGCTGAGCCGTTGCTGCCTGCAGCAGCAGAGCAGCAGCGGCAGCAGCAGCAGCAGCTACTGCAGCAGCAGCCTCAGGAGGCCAAGCTTCAGAGCACCACTGAGACATCACGAGCCCCCAGCGCAGGGCCTCCAGCTGCAGAGCAGCAGCAGCATCAGCAACAAGCCGCGGATTCTTTAGAAGAGGAATTGGAGGAAGACGAATTTGCAGAGGAGGACGCAACAGAAGAGGAGCAGCCCCCATCAACAACTCGCCATACCCCAAGAACAGAACAAACCCCCGCTATGCCTGAGGACTCGGGGACAGAAAAAGACTTGGAGGAAGAAGCAACAGAAGAAGCAGCTGATTGGAATACTGAGGAAGCAAGGCTCTCCCGGAGCACGAGGAGGCCAGCAGCAGCCGGTGCTGCAGCAGCAGGTACTGCAGCAGCAGCTGCCGCTGCAGCAACTCGACCCCCGAGCACGCGAGCAAATCCCTCAGACTCTGCAGGATGGCAGCAACCAAGGAGCGCGCGGGTGCACAACGAAGGGAGAATGGGCCCTGAGGTCCACAGCGCTAGTGGCGAGACAGAAGCAGCAGAGCCTGCAGAGGAGGAGACAGAGGCACACACGCTGCAGCAGCAGCAGCACCAGCGCAGCAACGAACAGCAGCAGCAAACGCACCAGACCTCTAGCAGCAGACATAACACCCCCAGCAACAGGCGCAGCAGCAGCAACCGGCTACAGCACATTCCAGGGGGGCAGCTGACTCGCCGCGAGAGGCTGCAGCAGCAGCAGCAATCCCGGCAGGCAGCCGCTCAAGCTGGGAGGAGACAAAACGTTCTTCATCGGGAGACACTGCAGCAGCAGCGCGCAAATCGCAGCCGCTTTGCACATGCGCCTGCAGGACTAACAGAAGAAGACGCTGCCACAGCAGAGCCGCCGGACCAAAGCCTCCCCCTAGGGATGATACCCCAAGAATCTCTCATGCAGAGGCACGAAGAAACTCCAATCACGCAGCAACCCTCAACGGCTCTCTCGTCCCAAGTGCTTTCTGCCGGCAGCACAAGGGCAGCTGAGGTGCGGCCACAGCGGCCGACGCGGGGGCTGACAAGCGTCTCAGGGGGCCTCGCAGCGCCTCCTCAAAGATGGAAGAAAGAAACGTCTTCTCTTGTCTTCTCCCGTCGACTCGCTGCTGCAAAGACACCACAAAAGGGAACTCTCGTTGTCTTGCTCCTGCGGGTGCAAGCTGACGCTAAGAGAGTAAGCCCAGCCAAGACAGACAAATCGGAGGCCCTCAATCCTAAAACCCACTCGGTGCCCAGCCAGCCCATCAAATCCCTTTGCCGACGCTCTGCTACTCTCTTTTGCGCAAGCTCAGCGCCTTCCTGTGACTTTTTTCTTGAGACCTCTTCGCTCCTTTTGCCGTCCCTTTGCATTCCGTTCTTCTTGCTCTTTGAGTTTTTAATATTTTTGTTTTTCGATGTTAATATTTTTGTTGTGTTTCGATATTTTAACATTTTTTGTTTTGATTTTATCTTTTTCTATTCTTGTTGCTTTTCATGTTTACATTCTTGCTTTTCAAAGGAGGCGCTTGAAGAACCCAAAGGGAGTTTGCGGTTTTGCTGCTTTTGCTGGTGCTGCAGGTGCAGCAGCAGCAACAGCTTTTTAAGCAGCGTTTTGTCAAAATTCTGAGCGAGCAGCTGCAAGCCAAGGTGACCTTGAAGCGACTCAGCTATCAGGGAGGGTTTATCAACACAGAAATTGCTGCTTCCCTGCGAGGGGTTTCTCCATCTGCGGATTCTTCAGAGGCTCGGCAGACGACGTGCGCCCTTGCGGCTGCCCTGAGGGGCAACGCCGTCAAAACGTTCTTCCGTAAGGTCTTTTGTTTTGCTGTTTTTTTTCTGCTCTGCTGCTGAGACACAGAAAACCCCTGCGTATTGCTGCCGCTGGTGGTGATGTTGCTGCTTCTGCTGCCGCCAACTCTCCTGCTGCACTTGCTGCTGGCATTCATCCAACCCCCTCTTGTATGATCACATTGTGTGGCTGTGGTTCTTGCGGCCTTCTTTGGCTTTACTGTGTCTGCCGCAGAGGCCTGGGGTGCGGAGGGCCCCGTGGCCGTTTACGGAGGCCCCCAGCTGGGCGCATGCAGAGGAAAGCCGCCGAAGGGGTTTTCGCGGTGGGTCCCTCTGCTGCTTAGCCCGCAGCTGAGCCCCTCAGAAGCAGCATTTGCTGCAGCGCTGCAGGACGTTTATCTCCGCACACACGCCGAGGGCAGGCAGCTGCGAAAGTGGCAAGATGCTCTCCAGCAACTCATAAAATGGGGAGAGACAAAGCATCAGCAGGAGCGACTGCAGCAGCAGCAACACCAACAGCAACAGCAGCAGCAGCAACGCCCGCAGCAACTGCAGCAGCAGCAAATGCACACCGTAACAGCTGAGGTGCTGTATCTCTTAGGGGCGGCTGAGTCACGCAGTCTCCTGAAGGAGACAGCTAGAGCAGGGGCCCCCGCTCTCCGCCCTGCAGTTTTGCTGCTGTATCTCCTACGGCTGCTGCACCTAGAAGAGAAGGAATCAGAAATATACAAAACGCCTGCTGCTGCAGCAGCGTCCTTCAACTCCCTCATTGCTCGAGCCGCTGAGCGAAGCCTCAGGAAAGCCTTGCCGCATGCTGTGCGTCTTTTAGGTTGCAGAGGTTCTTCCTTGCTGCAGTCTGCCTGCTGCATGTCGTTCTAGTGTATGTTCACCTCGGAAGCCCCAAAGCGGTTTGCTGCTGCGCATGCACTGCTGGCAGTGCGAGGGCTAGCCGTGGCCAAGTCGAAGAGGCGCCAGCAGCAGAGAGGCGCAGAGAGAGAAAGAAGCAGATAGAAGCAGAGGAAGTTTAGAGAAGACAAGCGAAGTGCCCTGGCCACCAGCTGCTTCGAAGCCCCAGAGAAACCCCCGAAAACCCCCAAATGTTTTTGTCTGTCTGCGCTGCAGGAGCACTTCGAGGTGTTAGACGCGTACGCCCAGGGCCCCCATCTCATCGTCAGTCTTCTGGTGGGCCCACCATTTTCTCCTCATAAGCCGTTTCTCTCTTCAGCTGTTTGTGCGGCTGTTAATCTTTAGAGAAGCTTATAAAATAAACCGCAAAGACAGAGGCTTTGAAACCTTTTTTTATTTTTTTGTTTCTCTTGCATTGAATTCGCTTGGCGGGTTCAGGGGAGTCCCGCCTTGGAGGCTGAGGTGTCCAGACATCTGGAAAAGACCGAAGACGCTTTTGCCGCGCCGCAGCCCGAAATCGAAGATCTTCTGCCGCCTACAAATCTTCTCTCTTATTTACTTCCACATGAAGTGCAAATTGCTGCCAATCGTGAGCGCGCAAAGGCAGCAACTGCCGCTGCTTATCCTTCTGCTCATGCTCGATTTTCTGCTACTGCTGCTGATGCTTCTGCTGTTCTTGCTGGATATTCTGCTGCTGCTGCTGCTACTGCTGCTGGAGATTCTGTTGTTGCTTCTGCTTGGCCTTGTTTCTGTTAGTTAGTTCGGCCCTGAGGGTTTTTGCATGCGATGCCCTCAGCGACTTTCACGCCAACGGCGGCCCAGAGGGGAGTCGCCAGCCCCCAGGCGGTTCACTGCTTGTTTAACAAGGCGTTGCTTCTCAGTGCTGCTCCTCAGCAGCAGGAGGAGCAGAAGCAGCAGAAACAGCAAGAGGCTGACGTGGAGGAAAAGGTAGAAGAGGCAGGCTTGCTTATGGGGGAACTCTTAGCGTCTGCATGCACTGGGGTCTGCGTGCTGGAGGAGACAGGAAGGACAAACGAGTCTGAGGTCGCCGCCTTCTCCTTTTCCGTGAGATTCTTCTCTCTGCCTCTTGCAAAAAAGACCAACTCTCAACACAATTGCTGAGAGCTAGTACACTCTGTCTCTACACTGGAAGCCTTCATTTGCGGGCGCGCTTTTCGATTCTCGATTGTTTCTTTTGTGTTTTTTTGTTACTTAACAGCGATTGCCCTGCGTCCTCATCTATTGCTTCCCATACAGACCTTTTTTTGAAGTAAAATGATTAAAATAACAAAAGTCGTACAGTTCGTTCATTCTTTGAATTCTGGTGCGACTTCGCAGGCTGTGCCAGCTGCTGGGGCCACCACGGACGCCATGGAAATGGCTCTTACCCGCATGTTGCACCTGGCGGTCTTCCTTGAATCTCCGGTGTATAGCCAGATTCCCTACGGCTCTCTGGTGATTCGCATGCCGCATCGATTTGTTCAGCCCCTGGACCCTTGAGGTTTGAGCTCCTTCAAAAGTGTAACCACCAGGCAAAACCCCTCGTGAAACCCGAAGCTCATTTTGCACGCAAAGTTGCGTGCAAAAAACATATGGCGAAAACGGAGGTTTTTTGGAGTCTGTATTGCCAACGCGTTTGGCAGGAAGAATGTTTACTCGCAGGTGTAAGGGCTTTCTCTTAAATCCTCCCTTTGCGTCTTTTATAAAAAGATTTCCCTCTTAGTAAAGCATCCTTCAGTTAACTCTCTCGCACTTCCATAAGAACTTTTTAAAAGACAAGTCTTGGTTATATGGAAGTATTTATAGCAAAGCAATGGGCAGACAGCTGAAGCGCTCAAGGCAAAAAATCTCTCTGAGCTTAAGAGCCCAGAAATAAAAATCGAAAACAAATCTAAGAAGCGCTTCAGGCAAAGTCGCAAGTCCCCTATATTGGCAATGGCATTTGAACCCAAGCAGAGTATGGAAAGTTTCCCATTCCTCCATAAAGGCTTCGGGCTTTGGCTCTCTTGCCCTGTTGCTTATGCAACGCAAGACACCCTAAAGGACGGCCTTCAGAGTGGGAAGAAGAAAAGCAAATATCCCGGTAAGGAAAGAGTTTTGAAATATCATAAAAACACTTTCTTTAAACTTATTCCCAAGGAATTGTGCCCCCGAGATGGAGCCATATGGCCTGCTGGCGAGTTAGGGGAGGCCCCTGTGGTTTCTGCGGCAGAGGGGCATCCCTCAAGAGTGAGTCTCTGCCAAGCAGGAAGGGAAGTGGCTAGAGCGCCTTGCGTTCCCCCATTAAGATCTGTATTTACGCCTTTTTAATGTATCGGGCGTACACAGTAGAGAAGACAAAGCATATCAGTAGCATCACGAGAAGCAGCAGAATAAGCTTGCAAAAGAAATTGGAGCTTGCGTGTTCCTTCATAAACTTTTTTAACTTTGAGTCGAGCAGCTGCAGCTCAGCTGCTGCCTGGTTGGTCTGCAGCGTCAGATCCTCTACCATCTGATTCTGTATGTCTGCCTGCTGGCCAATAGTGACGGCGACATCGGCTACAAAAAGACAAGAGCATCAACACATAAAAGTAAATGACTATGAAAAAGACAAAACAAAGTGGCACCATTACGGCAATCACGAGCATTAAAACTGCACGTAAAAGGTACACCTCATCAGATGGTATGAACTCGAATGGGAAAGAAGGCAAGAGCTATCATTAGCTCATGTGGAAGTTTCCTTGTGCTCTACACAAAAAGCTGAAGGCGAGAGAGAAGGTAGTCAGGCCGCAGAGGGAGCGGCACAGCCGAGAAAACACGAAGGTAGATTGAGAAATACTTCGGTTAGCTGACCTAAAATAAGAATGGGAGACTTGGCTCATCTGAGTGGACGGGAACGTCAAGACTTACCGATTCGGTCGATGGCATCTCCGATTTGCGCCACTTGAGCATCGAATTGTTTATCTCTTTCTTTCCATCTCTGAAGAACGATCTGATCCTCTTCAGTGAGCTCTTCTGGCTGAGGTTCAAACGAACCCCCATTCTCCCAAGAGCCTTCAGTGACGGGCTGACGCGAGGCGAGCTCTGCCAACCCAATGGCAGATCCTCTCTCAAGGGATGCGCTGGGGGCTAAGGCCGCGCCTTTGCTCAGCTTGTGGATCAACTCTATTTCCCTAGTTCGCCCCAGCAGCAGCAGCACACAGGAGGAGCCTCAAGAAATAAAAGGAACAGCAAGACAGAAGTCGACAAACCAAACAAACCGAGACGGCAGCAAAAAGAAACACAAGTGCGAAACGCTTATTACAAACAGAGGGTCTCTCAACCCGTCGTATCGATTCCCTCGTCCCTTGACAGCCACAAAAGGGAAATAAAAATACAAAATGTGCTCCTTACGCGGTACCCGTCCACTCTGTCGTGGGTGTGCACAAGTGCCACTCTACGGGAAAGCACTACTCATTAACATTCCTGCGTCTTACTTGAGAAGGGCATTCAGCTGTTGGTGTCTGTCGTCCAGCTCCTCCTCAGAGAGATTGAGCGACTTCCTCTGTTTGTACTGCTGTGCATAAAGAGCGCCGAGCTCTTGAAACTTTTTCTTCAGGTAAGCGATGTTGTCTGTAACTGCGCTCCTCTTAGCAATCGCCTCATATGTCGTCCCTGCACACGAAAAGCCCACAAGCTTTTCTTGTACCTGAGCAAATTGCCAACCGCTAAAAATACCTTTCACAGCAAGAGCGCTATGGTGCCGAAATCCGGCTCTGAAAAAGGCCAGACAAAAGAAAAGAGCCATTTGTAGAAGCGTGGAGGATGGCTTATGACCCCTAGTTTCCAAGATGCGTCTGCGTTGTTCAATGAGATCACGAGTCTCCTCAATGACGTGAACAATTGCATTTTTGCACTTGAAAAAAGGGTCGAGATCTTTCTCTAATTCTTGGTCCTTCTCTGGCTCCAGCAAGCACTCCTCCTCGATAGTCTTCACCACCTCAAGCAGCTCTTCAAGACTGCCCTTGTTGTAAGCCGCTTGAGAAACCGGCTTCTTGGCCGAGGCATTTCTCTCTCCTCCAATTAACTTGGAAAGCCCACTGCTCAAATCCTCAGCCCTGCGGGAGGAGCTTTTCCTGTCGCTAGTTCTTCTGCCTTTTGTATTTCTGCCGCCCAGTGAACCTAAGGTAGGGAGCCTTTGTTTGTTTGTCTTCCGCTTGCGCTTCGTATCGATGTTTCGCAGCGAGGGGAGTTGGAATTCATCTTGTGGAAGGGCTGGAAGAATACCAGGAAGTGAGGTCGGCAGCATAGTGGCATCCATGGCGAGACAGCAATGGGTGGCACCCCAAGGCCTGGCCTCTCAAACACCACGCGAATAAGGGTATAAATGTGGAGAACCCTATCGGCTGGGATACAGATAAGCTAGGAGAAAAGGCAGCAACATATTAACGGTCGCGCATATGTCGAGTGCCATGTCGTGTGACGAACGTAGCGCCGCCAGAGTTTACCTCAGCGACGTTGTGACAGCCACAAATCCAAAGTTAGATACAAGGATTTCGTTTAAGCAGAAGGCCAAAAAGAATGTAATAAAAAGAATTGGTCCGTTTGGATACTAATTGAGTTGGGGGCTCAGAAAATTGTTATCCTATAACTTTCACAAGCGACGAGTTGCTGCCATTGCCGTTCATAACTTGTAACTTCTTCCTACAGACGTGTTAGTGTGATGTTGTACACTGAAACTTTCACGAGGGACCCGGGAGGCAACAGCATGTAAGACACCACACACCACAGTAGTAGACACGGGAGGCCGTTTTCAGTGGCTTCCTTGGCAAGACCTCACAGCATACCTTTCTAATATTTTATAATGCATTTATCCTCGATGAAAATTAGAGACTTGCGTGGATCCCTCAACAAACTGGGCAAATGCGCCAATCCCATCAGAAATATTACAGTTGTGACGCCCTGCTGGCTTTCCACCTCCACTTGCTACCTACTTTCCTTGCTTCTTCTCATCAAAGCAAGCGTATGCCATTAAATTTATCAGTGAATCTAGGCGCGTTATTGGGTCTCAGGGGTACCACCATTATTCGTGTCGCTCCGGTCCCTTATCGACGCAAACTGCTTTGCCTATAATACTGTGGGAAATGTTCGAATTTTCTCCGAGTTAGTTCACATCCAATCAGGAATGAAGTTGTTGCTAATATCGTACTCAGCTCCTACGCAAAGTGGCTTCTCGAGTTTACAGCATCAGGCAGTGTCTTAAGCCTTGTTATCGACACCAGATACGGAGCTCCAGCTTTCTGAGTATGCTTTATGTATCATCCGGGCGCTTATGTAACACACTGCCTACGATAAGCAATGCGTTTAGTCGTAGCGTTTCGCCGTACTACCAACGCAAGCCTGCGCAGATTCACTCGGCGCTCTTCTTAGCGCCTAGCAAGGGTAGACGAATCTTTTGCAACACTCTCTGCTTGGCATGATTGAAAGGAGACGTTTTGAGGCTGTCAAACCCCAATTTCGGCCTTTTCATGATCATCCCGGCAACCTAACGACTGAGAACTTTGGAAAAAGACCGAGGCATAGCCATCAGTGGTTGAGCGTTACTGTGACACACTTGCGATTGTTCACATCAGGTCAGAAAGATTCAAATGTCCCATGGTCCTTCCTCGTCCTTCCACTTTTTCGGACATTCCGATGCTTTGGCCCCCCATATGGGAGGATCAACTGTCCCAACATGCACCCAAATATCTGTCTCGTCTAGCTTGGTCTTGCGTAATTCAACAGGGGTCTCAGCTAGTCGATAGAAGAGGAGGCCTTCACCGTTTTTGTGTTTGTCGAGATACCGCTGCGTGTTGGCAACTCCAGGCCACCAATCCCAAGGACGGGTTGACTTCGTATCCGACGAGCTGGGACCGTTACCATTGCCGCCAGATGTTGCATCAGTGCTTGCCTTAGAATACAACCGCGGAGCAGTCTCGGTTGGCTTATGATGCTGATGCGGGACGAAGGTTTTAAAGGGACGTGTGCCGAATGGGTGATTTTTCCCGTTTGTTTCGTCAGCCCTTGCCTTGGGATTAAAATTTGAACCAGCTTTGAAAGTGTGGTGACCTTGGTATGCTTGTTGCGCGTGGTATGGTTTTTGCGGATCGTATGAGTACTCCGCCGCGTATTGCTGCTCTGCCTCATATAGTTGCTCCGCATCATATTGCTGCTCCGCATCGCATGGCTGTTCCGCCAGGTAGTGTTGCTCTGCCTGATACGTTTGCTGTGGCTGATATGCATGTTGTACCTGGTATGGCTGATGCGGATGGTATTGTGGCTGCGCTTGATATGATTGATGCATTTGAAATGCGTGTTGGCCTTGGCATGGTTGATGCGCGTGGTATTGGTGCTCCTGATCTGGTTGATGCGCTAGATACGGCTGGTGCGCTTGATATTGTTGGTGCGCTTGATTGGAGCGATGTGCATTGTATTGTTGCTCAACTTGCTGCGCTTCTTGCTCATGGTACGACTGTTGGGCTTGGTATTGTTGATAGGCTTGGTATTGGTGTTGGTGATCTGGTTGATGTGCATGGTACGGTTGATGTGCGTGGTATGGCTGCCACGCCCCAGGTAGTTGCCGGGTATGGTGGAATGGCTGAAAGGCCTGGGAACCGTTTGCGGGGTACTCTACAAGGCCGTTGTTTAAATGCGTCCTCCGATTAGCTACTTCGTGAACTTTATCCCCCACTCTGAGTTTTAGTGTTCATTCATAGGAGGCTGGGGGGCTGTCGGGAATTCTGCGCTAAGCACTTACGCGAATGTGTTATTTTCATCTACAAGGACCGATTGGCGAGGCGATTGAAGAGGCCGTTTGTGCTGTGCTCTATTTTGTCGCCTGTCAGGCAATGTTGGTATCGCGTTGTTAAATTGCCGGCATCCCCGTGTATTGGGCCTGAGAGGCGGAGGCGGGGGGGGAATCTGGGCCTAGGGAGCTTCAGTTAAGAACAAGACATTTAACTGATTTCGTAAAAGCGCCATACCTGATTATTCTGCGAACTAACAGCAGCAGTTGCAGGCCTCCTCTTTCGATGGCGCGGGCGCCCGCCCATCTTGTACGCTCTCACTCGTTTCAGGGCGCTCCCCAGGCAGGCACTACACGCGATTCGGGCGGGGCGGGGCGTCTACTACTTATTTGGTAAGCAAAACACATGCAAGAACCACAAGCGATATCACAAAAAACGTTTATGGAAAGAACATTTTAAAAGATCAACCAACGAATCCACAAAAACACAGGACAAAAAAATGTGACGCACTCCAACAGCACAGATTAAGCGGAGAGAAGGGTTGTACGTACACCGCACTGCGTTCGGTGCCTCCACTAGGCCGGAAGAGGTACTTTTGGTAAATGTGTTGATGTGCGCCGAAGCTAGGCTATGCCCGAAGGTAATGACACCCGTCAACTTCGGCAACCAAAAGCACCTGCTCATCCGTCCGCCAGATGGGAGAGAAGGGCGCTTCAACCACCGTGAAGCCTAATATTTCATCATTCAATTTTCGAGGACCACGGATGGGTGCAGAAAACGGGCTATTGGATGAAAAGCCTTCATCAGTAGGCTATTTAGACGGTTTCAATTCCCATCAATAATGCAGGCCGTCTATGATAAAAGGCTTGTCGATCAGCTTAGTTTCAAGTACTCCAAGAACTCGTCCCAGTCGATCTGAAAGAACGTAAAAGCGATCTGCAAAATACGGTGAATACGCCCGGGGGTCGCATGCTCTCTAACGGTAGCCAAATGGAGTACTCACCTGCCCATCTCCATTCTTGTCGATCTGTGCTACTAGTGCCTTGACCGTTTCTTTCGGAACCAAACGGTAGTCTTCCCCACCAACGACTGATTCAAATTCTGGCACAGATATCTTCCCATCCCCATCCTGAAGCAGTAAACGGCAGGATGTTTCCGGTTGTTTTTACTCCAATACGATCAGCTAACAGCTAAGAAACCTTGGTAATACAAAAAGTAGACTTGCCGTACCTTGTCCAGCTTCTGAAAAGCAGCCCAAATGATGTTAAGCTCTGATTCTTGCCATGAGTAGCAAGCAGCTAGGAATTCTGAAGATGTTCATTACCACAGTAAATCGAAAACGGCGACCATTTCGCGCTTCAGCCAAAAGCGATTTTGAAATCAGTCTTGGACGTGCAAATGAAGGGTTACGTAAAATACTGCACCGCTCACTTACCTGTATACGATACGTTTCCGGAGTCATCAACGTCAATAGATTGGATGATCCGGTTAATGTCCCACTGCGGAAGACCCACCTGCGCCAGACCTGAACAAGCCAATTGAGCTCCACACCATTCTGACGTGGTACAGAGGTTCGGCAGCCGGGTCATGCTCCTAATGCGTTAGCGAAGCAAGTCACTGCTTTTCCCTTGTCTTTCTGGCGCTTACCTTCAGTTAATTCGCTGTGAGAGATTGTTCCATCATTGTTTTTGTCAAGCTGCCTAAAGATTTCGTTTATTTGTCTGATTTGAGGTCCAGTAACGTTTAACTGGTGAACCAGCATATTCACTAGCGCATTCTTGAGGTGTGACTGGCGCATATATTTCTGCAGCACTCTCAAACGGAGCAATGGTGTCGGCATCAGTTGCGATAGGTCTTCACCCGACAGAATCGAGGAACATCAGGCAAAGCCTGCAGTTACGGTTCGTATGGTCGAGCTAGTACCTTCATGTTCTCGCATATTATCGGTGAAATCTTGATGACTGCCATATTAGCCTGCCTAAACCAGGGGTGTTTCAAGACTTCCGTGGCCATCGGCCGCTCCTGTTCCGGCTTTACAAGCATCCACATCAGCAGTGATATAGCCTCTGGGGTCAAGTGGGCACATTCCCGAGCATAATCCGGTTCGCCTGAGATTTCCAGTCATACATCAAATCTCTTAAGCGTCCCATATTCTACTATATCACGCAACGGTGCAGAGATAATCCTGACAACAGGTATGCGCAACAGTCCTGGTATGCTTACAATGGCAGACTTCGTGTTGGACTTCATCAATGCTGTTTCCTTTGAACGGCAGGCAACCCGTTAACAAGAAGTACATGACGACGCCTGCAGTTGATTCAGGAAAGAATATGCATTGACAAGTCGACATCTTGAAAAGCACAGGACACGTAAGAGTGTGCTTCTGTGACACAATTGCGTTTGTCTCGCATACGATAGTTTCTCACCGGCAGACCAAATATCGCATTTTAGCGAAAGATGCCGCATGAAGACTTCTGGAGCCATATACAGCGCCGTTCCTGAAGCGAAAGCGAAGCTTTATTGCAGAGGTAAGGTTTCATTCCAAATCCACTCCACATACACTAATAGGGCTGCAATATTGCTTGTCGGCAGCACCATATAAACAGTGAATGGCCTGGCCGCTTACCTGCTGCATTTTTGCTGTGAGCGTCGTTTTTCTCAAAAAGTTCCGCTAAGCCTGAAAACCACAACCAGCACTCAGCCAGAGCCAAATCTGAAGAGCTCATGCCGCCGCAGTTGGAATGCGGGCGGACCTTTTGCACGCGTATGCCCCACATCTTTGGTTAACTAAGAACTGCTCTTACCGAAATCAATAACTTTGATAGGGGAATCAGGAGACTTGTCTTGAAATAAGATGTTCTCAGGCTTTAAGTCTCTGCAGAAATAATGCATCCAGGTACTCCTTAACAGGGCTGACACTGGTGCGCTGGAGGTTGGAATCCGGCCCTAGGAAGCTCGCGAAATAGTGCATAACTGCAGTGTTCATTTCATTGCAAGTGGTGAAGAGCACCTTAATCAAGGTTCATCATTATGAGCGTTCCAAAAGGACCCGCCAGCCGTACATCTGACAGCGCTTACTTATGAGCAACGTGCTTGGAATGAAAGTACGCCAGTGCATTCATTAGTTGCCGCATGATTTCACTCACGCTCTTCTCTGTCAGAGCGGCTCCATGAGTCTGCGCATCGACAAGGCGCTGCAGTAGTTCCCCTCCCTTGCATGTCCTGAGAACATGCATTCGCCAGCTTCTGATATTGTTTCCAACGCATATTTGACCCTCACGTAAGGTTCGTTGCTGTACATCAGATTGACAACATGCTTCCCCTCTATTCCCATGGCCGTCCACCGTTACCAAGCTAAATACTAAATTCGTACACCTCTTCTGTGCTTTTCGGATCCTGCCAATGCAAACCAAGTGCGTGTTAGTACGCACTCCATTAATATGTAGACGTTGTGGTGATCGTCGTAGACTTCAAAAATCTTGATGATGTTGGGATGATCCAACGACTTTAAAACTTCGATCTCGGCTTCAATTTGCTCTAGAGGGACTTGGCTCCGTTTCTTGTTTATGGTCTTCATGACGCGTTCCAGTCCACTACTGCGCATCGCAAGAACCCGTTTGCAGCCATAACCCTGCACACGAATCAAGCTCTGCAGCCCCAGTAAACTGTGCATAGAGAAAGGAAATAGACACGAACTGCGCAAATGCTGGGTTGCCATCAGGGTTGTATATTTGTTTATTGTGCTAACGCCTTTTCAATAACTTGATGAACATCTCCAAAAGATCCCGAACCGAGCTTCTCGACAAATGTGAAGAGGTCTGTAGGCAAGGCCCACACAATAAGCTTTCGGAGACTGTGCAGCAAAGCCCTGTGAGCAGTTCGCATGCTAAAATGTCGACAAAGTCCTCACCTGTAATTGACATGCCTGAGTTCTCGAGGTTGCGACGACCCACAAAACCAGAACGACGAATACGCATTGTCTTCTCGGGGTAGTACTTTTCTCGGATCCGGCAGAGGATCTCCCAGTACTGTTCGCAATACATCCTCATCCGAGACATGAATGTAACACAAGTCCTTCTATGGAGGTTTCCTGTCAAATGGAGGCAAGAACTGCGCCGCGGCTGCCTACCATGCGAAAGAAGTCTTCGAGCTCCAGGTACCCACTGCCAGACAAGTCGAACGCCGTGAAAATCTCCTTCAGGGCAGTCTCTGCAAATACCAAGCAGGCCAGAACTTGTACACTCAAAACGTTTCCGTACAGGGTGGCTATCGCCTTTCACGTATTGTCCATATTAAACTCCTGTGCTTTCAACTGCTTATCACTTTACTCTGGCTGCCATAGAGACAGGCTTGCCTGTCATCCTATTCATGCAAACCCCTAATACTGCCGTATATCTATTCAGTCGATCCCCTTACCGTTGACTGGCGGGAGCTGCAGATTGGAGCACAGGCGTCTAACCAGCGCTTGCACGTCAGACAACCGAAGGCATCCCGAGCCCGTAGTGTCAAATTGCCTTAGCTCACCAAAGGGAAAAGCAAAATAAGAAATCAATCAGAGAACGGCATTTTAGGTTTTAGAGTTTCGAGGCACAATCCAAGGAGTCCGTGCAGTAAGCTGCATGACACAAAGCAAACTAGCTCACCTAAAAGAAGCCGTGGCACTCCGTCTGAAATTTTCCTTGTTGTTCATTACCTGCTCCAGCTTCCTCCGAATCAACTCCGGTGACGGACCAGCGGCTGAAACCCAAACGGCAATCCCCGAGGAGATAAAAGTTAAACCGGAGAGCAGCAGCAGGTACTATACTTTCTTACTCATTGCAGTCCCTCCCTATACTTCCACAAGTCCCCAAAAAGCAAAGGACAAAAACGGCAGAGGGAGGCTAACTGCGTCATATAAACTTTAAGAGAGATCGCCTCCTGAGTCTCTGATGGTCCCACCTGGCGGTCGTCTGCTCGCGATAGTTGTATGCTCTTTGGGAGATTCTTTTGGATGGTGCGACTGTTTGGGGTAGCTGTATTTTCCCTCCATCATGGCATGGGCTGCTGCGTATGCCGCGTCTGCTGCCTTCGTTGCTTCTTGTGCTGCGTGAACTGCTTTCAATTCTGCTTCTGCTACAGTTGTTGACGATGCACGTTCTGTTGTCGCCGCTGCTGCTGCTGCTTCCGCCTCTGCTGCCGCTGGATTGCCGCTTGCCTCAGGAAGACAGCCAGTCAATCCGGGAGCTTCTGGCAGGTAGCCCCCCCGACGGCTCCAGGCAAACCCAGGCCACCCCTCGATTCCCGTTTTAACCCGTTTCTCAAGTTTTGCCTGGGCGTGTGGCTGCCTGTCAGGACAAGGAATATCGCATTTCTTGTTGCTTCTTGATCTCGTTACGTTCTCAGCTATCAATAGTTGTCTAGCTGCTGCTGTAGCCCGTTTCGCTGCGTTGAGAGTAGACACGACGTTATCCTCGCCGTAAGGCGTAGCAGTAATATCTGGGCCGGTGTACACCGGAGGGGGAGAGTTGGGGGGCCCTCCGTGAGAGTGCGTTGGGGGATAGGAAGTGGATTTGAGCTGCGTTTCCAAAGCTGCCGCTATTTTCTTTTTCTCCCTTGCTTGTACACGCTTACCAACGGCTTCCTCAATCCGTAAAAGATCGCAAACTTTCTCCGTCTCGAAATCTCTTTCGTGTTCAGGCGCTGCCGTAGAAGCCTTCTCACAAGGGTGGAATGGCTCGAATTTCTGATTCTTCCTTTTACCTCTCTCAGTCGAGGGGGCCCGCAACTCTTTATTTCCCGAAGCTTTCTCCTCCCGTGCACTCTGCCCCTTGCCAATAAAAGAATTGCGGAGATCCAAACGGACCTGGGATGCCTCAGAAGCGGAGACAGGGTCTGTCGGCCTATGAGGGGAGACTTGTGTTGGGTCTTCCCCTTCACGCCCTGGCTCAGGAACGAGGAGCGTCGAGGCCCAGCGAATTCCAAAAGAGAGGGATGGGGCAGATTGTGTCTGAGGAGGAGGTGCGAAGACGAATGTTTGTAACAACAGCGAGTATATTTTTGCTGTTTCGTCAGCAGAGAAAAAAGAAACAGTGCCTTTGCGCCTCAGCTCGGAGCAGGTCCTCGACGCAGGGGCTGCCCACAGTTGAACGGAAAATAACTGTTGATTCTTCAATAAAGGCGTGTTGCGTACGATTGCTGTAGGATGAGACTGCGTTCGTCTGGGAGTTGCTCGCACAGTCCTTCTTACAAAGTGGGGCACATTCATACTGCTGCTGTGCCAGCTACGTCTTCCAGCAAGCCTCTAATGGCAAAGGACAAATGATGGTCGACTCAAAAAACATCATGCAGCAAATGTGGCGCTATAGCGATACGGGCTCTTGCGCGTCCGCAGCCTCTGGCGGCACCAGGCTCTCGATTGCTAGTGAGTTAGCTTACCTGCGTGTGCAAAAAAACAAAAGTTCCCTTTGTTACGTCACAAAATCGAAAACCAACAGCGTACACCACGGCGCTTTGGGGTGACTATGGTGGCGTTGGGCTGACCACTGGAGTTTCGAGAAGACCAGCAGACGTGAACAGCGGTGATAAATCCCGCAACAGAATTTTGGAAGAGATGACCAGATGCAAATTCAATGAAAATACCTTGTGAAGAAACAATCAGGAAAGAAGAGGCAGAAGCGACACATGATGCTGGGTCCTGGCTTCCGAAGCATAAGGCTAAGGATCAGCAGGAAGCGCACTGGCTTCCTCTACGACTCGAAGCACCGCTGCCGAGAGACCCTCCCTCCTCTCCAAAATCCATTATTTCTTCCAGCCTCTCACTTAATGCTTTTTATAAAGGCGGTTGCTTTTTGGGGGGCTTTTATGAAATTCGGGGCAACTCTTGCAATCGACGCATAGTTTAGGAGATACAGAGACTAGTTTTGATGGAAGCATAACAGGTCGAATGTCTGAGAGAAACAGCATTCTGTACCAGAAACGAATGTTATTTAAGGGCTGATTGTGCCTTTTTACATAGTTTTGTTTTAGGTCGGAGGGAGAAGTCTATTGTTCTCTTCAATGGGAATATCACAACTTTTCGAAGATAAAAAAACAGGCTGGAGATTTCCCGACTCCTTCCCCTAAAGCGGTCATTCAAGATTGAAACTTTACGTTTTGTTGAACACTCGAAACTAGGGACAATTCGCCCCACGAACTTTTTGACTCATTCCTCATGCAGGCAGCTATGCTGAATGGAGAAAACGGGCGAACGAACAGGGTTCGCGTCTTATGCTTGGACGTTTCATTGGACCGCCAGTAGCTGCAAAGTAGTGTACAAATACAATCCCATTAAAACGGAATGCTATAAAACCGAGTCGGATAGAATCACTCTACAATTCATTCAAGCAGGGGCTGCACTTGGTAAAGTACATAATAGTCCTCGCCAACAATGCCACTTTGCGCTGTGGTATTCTAGTATCTTCTTGACATTATGGATTTGCGGTTGTTAGGGGGTGGGAAGAGTCGGTGGAATGGCTGCAGCCTCTCGTGTGCAAACTGGTGTTAGGTGCATCCGTTGCGAACCGCACTTTTAAAGAAGTTTTCCTTCCATTTGCCTGAACTGGCAAGCCGACGAAAAGGTCTAATAGCCGGCTGAGATCCGTGCTTTGGAAATGCGTCTACCGAAGAACTAAGGAGTGAATACTTGAGCCTACGAAGGGTTTCCCACTTACTATTTCTGAGCATAAGATTAAACGAAAACAATTTACTTTTAGTTAGCTGTTGAGACTCATGAAAGACAAAGGCATTGCTTTCACGCCAACAGCGCACGTGCCCGCGAGCCGAGCGTCCTGAAGGAAGGAATAGCTCTGATCTCAAGAGTATTATTGACCCAGCGCTCAACAAGTTTACTAGTCTCGTGGGGTTACCGAAGAACAGTCTGTAGGGAAACCTGGTAGGACTCCATGGGAGTGTCTCCTTCATACGTGGTGTGCATGTTTACGTGCCACTCATCATTATTATTAGTCACTCTAAAACGTTATACATTACCGTGTGGAGAATGAGTGTAAGGCGTGTGATATACACACATGCTTTAACAGCTATACTGGAGGCTACTGTGTGCACGGAAGCTACGTGCAACCAACCCCCTGTTAGTGTTTCTGTGTTACGGCACGTTTCGGAGAGACTTCAGTTAGCTCCGGGCGATTCCATACGCTGGCATCTAAAACACTTTGAAGAGGTCGTGAACTCACTTCTCTGTGTGGGAACCCACGTTGTGCTGCCATGGTATCACCACCGTAAATTTGTTTTTGTTGGTAAAACCTGTACTCCTACACTTTTCCTTTCCTCCGTCCGTAGGAAACTGATTTTCTTACTCACTCGTGTCACCCATTATCGGCAAAACCGGCAGGCTGGAGGCGATATAACCCATGAGGGATCTTGTAGCCGACGCTGCAAAACCGATATAAAGCAAACAAAAATACCCAACAGTTATTATGATATCTAAAACTGAAGACATGAACGCTTATAGAGCCTACAGTGTGTGACATCCACACACTCTTAACTGGTAAGGAGGCCCTCCTGCAGCTGATGGAAGATACGGCGAGAGATAGCGCAGGCCGTCATTTACTCAAGCCATCATCAATGTTTTACGATGGCCTTCTGCCTACAGCTAGCATTATTGCCGTGCTCTCTGCGGGTTCCCGGTTTTCCTTATGCAGTAACCCTGTTACTGTATCTCCTCATTCGGTCCTAGTTGTAACGCAGCGTGGGGAATTGTCTGCTTTGTTTCAAGCGTTGTATTTTGTGCTATGCAGATCAATGGTTCCTGTTTATGGCAAAGTGAAGGTGGAAACTCCTGTGCTCAGCTGCGATTTCTCTCCCATGACCTTCCAACAAGTCTATTGTTTGCACTTCATCAGCGCGTGTATTGTTCGCCATTTCATCCGGACCTCAAAGGCGCCGCGGCCGCCAGATCTTCCCTCAGAAGAGTCTATGGGAGGGTAGTTCTTCAAAAGGACTTTTGGCATCTTGGCTGCAAATGCAATAATGCTGCAAACGTTTGCTGGCTCACTCCTCGCTCGTCCCTGCCTGCTCTCCACAAAGCCTCCGAGGCCAGCACAATTCTATACTCAAGCGTCAACCTTGTGGAGTTAGCAGCGAAAGATGGAACGAATATAACAGATATAATGCTCACTTTCTGCGACTAAAGTGTGCGTTCGTATCACAGGCCTGCTATGCTCCTGTAGAAAGGTGAAAGGTGAACTCTGGGTACTCGAAATGCACGCCTTCCCAAGAAAAAATGATATTAGGACTGTACGAAGGAGCACATTCTCCTAGTGTTGCATCTAGTTGAGTGCAACAGTGCTCACCAGGGAGCAACGCGCATTTCGTTGTCGTGTGGCCAAAGCCCCCCACAAACAATCGTACGCGTTGCTTGAGGCAACACGCGAAGCGCAATTTAGATAACTTGCCTCAGAATCAGAAATCCAATTCCCTCGCAATGGAAAAAGTGGACAGCATTCACTGTGTCACTACAGAAGGGCGCAAAATGCAGGGGGTCGCACTGACCCTCAAGCGATGCGTATAGAAGAACGACCAATGAGGACATTTGCTATCTAGCGCTTGTTCGCGCCCATCTTGAACGTGTTGAAGTCTGGATGATTCACCTGCAGGCGCTGCAGCCACTCCTCCAATCGCCGCATCTCACCCTTAAAAAACTGCGAACGGTCATCGTTGCCTGACAAGACCATAACACCAGCAAACCCCACATAAAAGGGCAAAGCATTTCATATGATTCTAAAGCCGGCAGAACAGTGTATTCAGAAACAAAGACTACAGTACTCTGGGCTAGGCAGTAAGGGGGACAGGGCACGTCATTATCAGTTCGCTCGCATGCGAATGCATTGGCCAGAGCCTTGCATCGGTAGTGACGAAAGCGATGAGTCATCAGCTGGTGCCCCCCTACATACCCGTTACCAGCCTGCTTCAGGCACTATTCTCCCGCACTAAACTGAAAAGGCAAGGGGCATCAAACGCTACTATTCCATAGAAAAGCTTCAGTTGCTGCGCCCTACCTGAAGAAAGCCACTCCTGTTGGCCTTTGCTCGCAATAACAGCAAACCGTGAGAGAGCAATGAATCGGTCGTTCTCAGCGGATGGAGTTGAAGCATCTCCACCTAGCGTTTCGCACGGAGATTCCCGCCCCCCGTCTGCATGCGTTTCCACCGCAATATACGATCCGGTTTCGTCAGCACTGGGAAGAGTTTGTGGCGAGAAGGTGAAGCGAAGTCGGTAATACACGAGGAAAGAAGGCGCGGGAACTTTGCAAAACTCCCTCTGAATCGCCTGCCAGTAAATGCATAGCCTGCAAAAATACAGCAGCACACAAATAAGCTGAATTCGGCCTGAAACTGTCGGCACCACCCCACGCTGCCAACTTGCACCAACTGCTGCACCCTGCATCAGCACTTTTAAAAAACAAACAGAGACACCGTCCATGCTTTGGTAGCTGGATCTGCCAGTTGGTTCGCATGCGGGTGCATCCGTCTGAGCCTTGCACTGACTGGTAGTGTTGATAGCGCGGATCACTACGCTACTCTCACTTTCCCTCAACCGTCTTTATTCATACCCTACAAAGACGGGTATGCATGAGTAGGGAGAGAGCACGAATAAGTGGCGTATTTTGTTGTCAGTGCATCCGCACGTGCATGCCTGGCGTGGGTGTCGCATCGGTAGTGACAAACGCGAGAATTCAGCACTAGACGCTCATCAAAAGGGCTATAAAAAAACATGTTACATCGCATGGATATTATTTAACACAAGAGTAAATACGCATATGAGAAATGAATGGCAGCTTGTCAGTTCGTTCGCATGTGAATGCATTGGCCTGGGCCTTGCATCGGTAGTGACGAAAAAGCGATGAATCATCATGAGATCCCAAAATTAATTTAACAGCTCAGACAAAAAGCTTGAAACCAAAATTCACGCAGGGTCACGCAGAGATTCACCTAAGCAGAGAGCAGAGAGGGTTCCTGCGCTCACTTGAATTTTCGTCATCCACTTTCCCAGCAAAATACCACTTGGATCATAAATAACCGGAAACATACGAAAAACCAATAAGACGAGATACAGAGCAAATTGCAAAACCAAGGAATTATTAACGGTTTTTAGTACCCGCTCCTCCTGGCCAGAAAGAAACCCCAGCATCGCCATCAGTTCAGAAGCTTACCATGAATCATCTGAGAGCTCTTCGGACGAACACACAAGAAGCTGTAACTCTTGGCTTTGCGTCACCTCTGCTCCTTGGAGCATTTGGCTAACTTGTTGATACAGGGGACGCCGCTGGTATGGCAGCCGCACCTCCATGAATCGGAAGCAGCCGTTGTAGCTGCTGCTCGCGTCACCATATTTGCTGCTTTTGCCGCCTTGCGGTTGTTTCTTCTGGGGGAAGAGATGCAGCGCGGAAAGGTAGGGCACATAGACTACGTACGTCGGCCGTTGTTCCTCATCTAGCAGCGGCACCTCCAGTCCAAAGATGCTCGCGTCATCAAAGGAACGCCACAGCTCGCTAAGCAAGAAATTGGGAAGGTTCTGCTTCCCCTGTGCCTCTTTTTCGGTAGCCCTCTCCTCCCCAGTTGGTACATCTGCGCCGGATGCATCTGGTGTGTCTTCCGCACTTCGCGAGCCCTCGCTGCTACCAATAGTGGGCCTCGACTCTTTCTGCTTCCTTGGCAGGCGGACGGCGGGGGTGGTGGCGACAAGGAAGGACTTGAGATTGAACGCGCCTCGGGACAGGGCGCGGCGGCAGGCATCCCCGTTATCAGAGCCTCCCAAACCCAAGTTGTTCCCCTCAACGGAAATACGCGAGGGCGACTGCTCGCCAAGACTTCTTGTGGGGGCTGAGGCTGCTGCTGCCACAGCCGTGCTAACGGCTGCGTCTGTAACGACAGCAGGACCGGTAACAGAGCCGTTGCAGTTCCGGTCTGGGCTGCCAAGAGAAGAGGAATCCCAGCAAGCTGGCTCCTGGTTACCTGCTGCAGAGCACCCCACAGCATTAGTCGGCTCGCTCGCACCAGTTGTTCCTGCAGTCACTGCTGCTACTGGTGCTGCTGCCGTTGCTGCTGCTGCGCTTTCAGCCGTTTGCGGCGCCTCGGTTGCATTAGCCGATGCTGCGATTGGGGAGCCTGGGAACTGGCAATGATTTGCGTGCTGCTCAAAGCAGACGCGATTCAAAAGGCCTCCGCCTCCCTCCCCATCTGTCGAAGAGCAAGAGGGAGTGCCTGCTGCTGCTCTGCTGTGTCTCTGTGGGAGCGCGTCGTCATCTGACCGTCCCTTGCTTGTTTGGCTGTGGCTGTTTCCTATGGTGCTTACTGGCGTATCGGGGCCCCTACAGGTTGGTTCGGATGCAAGTAGCCGTTGGTAGCCACCGTTGCTACTCCCGCTCTCCGAATGAGGCACTGGAGGTTGGAAAACGTGCCCGTGAGAATGACACTGGTGGTTCTGTTGCTGGTAGTGCTGCTGCTGTTGCTGCTGCTGTGCATGCGTCCCTCCAGTTTCGGCTGCCCAGTAATCGTCAAGAGGAAGCTGCCACTCGCCAGAGGGTCCCCAGGGGTATCCCCTTGTGTAATGCCGGGCTGCGTGAGGCGCATACGACATGGGCTGCAGCGTCCAGTCTCCGCTGTCTGACGAGGCGCGGGCATCCCCATGGGTGCCGCCGAGATACCCTTGTCCTTGTCTTGGATGTTGAAAGTATGTTGCTCTCTGCTGGTTTTGCGGCTGCTGCCATACAGGGGGAAGAATAAGGCTCCTAGTTAGGGATTTCTCCTCAACGCCGCCAGAACGTTCCCGCCCTGGCCCCTCGCCAAAAGACCTCGGTCTATTCGCGTCTCGTTCGCTCCGCTGCTGCTGGTGGGGATGGCCGTACAGAAAGGGAACGGACCAGGGCGCCAGAATTCCCGCAGCAGCAAACTGCTGCTCATAAAACTGCTGCTGCAGCCGGTGGAAGGCGCTGTCGCTGCGCGCCTCTACATCTCTTTCGCTGCGGCGCTGTGGCCTTCCTCGCTCCCTTCTGGAGGGGCCAAAGGGAAAAGGGTCTGCGGCTACATTTGCAGAGGCGTCACCAGAGAAGGTGCCCCGGGGGCATCGTACCCCAGCCGCTGCTACCCCATGCAGCCCGTTCCGGGACTCATCACCCCCGCCACACCCTCCCCCTTGCTGCTGCTGCTGCTGTTGCTGCTGCTGCTGCTGCTCTCTCGTGTTAAAGTGACCTTGGAAATGCGAAGGGAAGCCCATACCAGGAACAAAAACCATGGAGGGATGAGGGCTCCACTGCTGCTGCTGCCGAAGGCCCCAATGCCATCTGTTTTGCTGGGGATGGCCGTATATTGGCATGTCTTGCTGCTGCTGCCGCCGCTGCTGTTGTTGCTGCGAGCCTTGGCCCTCGTTTGCTGGGAGTGGTGGCTGCATTCCCCGCTGCTCTGTTGCAGCTGGTGCTTGCTGTTCAGCTGCAGCAGCAGCCTGCTGCTCCACGGCAGTAGCAGCAACATACTGCTGCTGCAGCTGCAACAAGTGCTGGTGATACATCAGCAGACCAGCAGACTGGCTGACTGCCAGCCAGTTTACCCCCGAGGAAGGAGAAACGCCGGGAAGATAGCCAAGGCCCTGCGGATCAGCCGCTGTTGCTTGCTGGTGCATGTGCAGCAGCATGTGGGGGTGCAGCAGGTGCTGGTACACCTGGTGAAAACTAGCCATGTGCAGGACTTGCTGCTGTTGGTGATAAGGGCCTGAAAACCACTGCTGCTGCTGCTGCTGCTGTTGTTGTTGCTGTTGTTGCTGGCCGTAAACAGGATCTGGCAAGCGGTCACGGGCAGAGTATTCTGGCGTGTCTTGAGACTGACGGTGCAATGCGTTGGAAGGTTCAGGTGAAACCCCCGCCTTTTCTTCCTGCTGAAATGCCACATCCTGCCGCTGCTGCTGCTGCTGCTGCTGCGTTTCATCATCGTTACGCTTCTCATGTCTGCGTTCCATTAGCTCTTTGTTGTGCTGCTGCCAAGTCTCTTCCCTCTCTCGGCAACGTCCGTCTGGGGTGTTCTTGCTGTCGTTTTCCACCTGGTGCTGTTTTGTCTGCTGTTGCTCTGCAGCAGCTTGGGCCCTGCCAGTCCCCTCGGCTGCTGGCCTGCCTGCCAAGTCCGCCTGAGTGTGCGTCGCCAGCTGCTGTTCCTGCGTTAGCAGCAGCTGCTGATGTTGCTGCGAGGCAGACCCGAGTGCCGCGGGTGCGTCAGCCGTACCCGTTGGGGGTCTCCCTGCATTGGTGCAAACCGAAGGAGGCACAAGGCTCCTCGAACTTTCCCCTATGCCGCTGCCACTCGATGCGCCGCTGGCCCTGATGTTCTGAGAAGCTACATTTGCGGCAGCAGCGCCGCCAGCAGCAGCAGCAGCAGCAGCACGGAAGCCGGGAACAACAGCTGCTGCAGACGCAGGGCGGCCATACATAACGTCCTCTGAGGGAAGCAAACGGCTGCGCGCGCCTTTCCGCCGCAAAGCAGGAGGGATGCCTGCGTTTGTGGCATTGGGGTTCATTTGCTGCTGTTCGCAGGGCTGAGGCGGATGGTACGGCTGGTGGGGTTGCTGCTGCCGCAGTATCGGCATCTCTCTATGCATTTGCTGCACATACACTCGGGGCGGCAGCCAGCAAGGAAAGACAGGCGGAAAACCCAAAACGCTCAATTCCTCAGAAGCCCCGTGCAGCTGACCCCCCATCCGCAGCAGCTGCTGCTGCTGGTACTGACGCAGCAACTGCATGTACAAATGCTGCTGCATCTGCTGGTGATGCGCTGCTGCTGCTGCTGATGCCGCTGCTGCAGCCCTCGTGTCCGCCTCGTAAGGGAGTTGCGGGGCTCCTGGGGGCGTTAGAGTGGGATGCCTGTTGTGGTCTTGCTGCTGCTGCTGCTGTTGCTGCCAAGCATGTGTCACCGTGTGCTCCTGGCGCTGCCAATAAGGCTGCGGGTAAGGCCGCTGCTGCTGCCACAATTGCTGCTGCCACACCATGTGCTGCAGCTGCGGGCCCGCGTGCTGCTGCTGCTGCCAGCAGAGGTCCGAAGATTGCTGCCTCTGCGATTCGCCTGAGATGCTGCGCGGCTCCTCGTCAACATCTCGCTGCTGTTGCATCTCTTCTTGGTGCTTTTGCTGTTGCTGTTGCTGTTGCTGCTGTTGCTGCTGTTGGGGTACCAGGTGTCTGTCTGGTAGCTGCTCCAGCATTGCCAGCATCTGCAAGCCGTTTCTCTCCCTCCGCTGCCGCTGCTGGCGTCTCTTTCTCAGGGCCAACTCGCCCATTGAGGCTCGTCTGACATTTGCTGCTCCAGGTGCTGCTGGAATCCGACGTTGCAACAGAGCGGGGGATAAGACAGCAGCGCGTGCAGAGATTCCTGTTGCTGCTGCAGCAGGTGCTGCTACAGCAGTTGCTGCTGCATCAGATGCTGCTACACCAGGAACTGGAGCTGCTGCTTCTGCTGCACCAGGCCTGTTGCTGCATCCGACGTTGCTGTAGCTTCCATCTGCCTCGGAAAAGTCCTTTGCTAATTCCGGCTGCTGCCGTTGTTGCTGCTCGGTGTCATACAGCTTATCTTGTGAAGCACGCGTTTGCTGCTGCTGCTGCTGCTGCTCTTGTATGGACGGAGCACCTGGTGATTCTTGCTGCAGTTTGCTGGTCCCTTCGGGCGTTTGTTGTTGCTGCAGGGGTGCTAGCTGGCTCCGTCTGAGAGGGGCTCTGCGGCAGTCTCTGGCGAGCATGGCCTCTGCCAGAGCAGCAGCAGGGGCGGTGCGATCCCGCCGCTGGCGTTCCCTTTCAGTGCCAAAGTCGCCTCGGAGGGCCACCCGATAAAAGTACTCGTGAAGTGACCCTACCACAGACCCTAAAAAGAACTTCAGACTGGGAGCGACCCTGGCCTCACAGAGAGCAGCAACAGCAGCGCCAGAGGCCCCAGTGGCCGCAGAAATGCCAAGGGAGGCGCTGCTGCTTCTGCTGCGTCGCGTAGGCGTGGCGATGCTCCTGCAGCGGCTGCGGGCAGCAGCAGCTTCTCCTTCCTCCAGCTCTGTTGAGCAGCGCATGCGGTACTCCACAATGGGCAACAACAGCAGACAGCAGAGCACTTCTCTGCATTCGCCACCACAATCTAACTGCCCAAAAACGCTGCCGCAGCTGCTCAAATTGTACCATCGGCCGCACGTACAGCTGCTGCAGCTCGCGTTTTTTCTTTTCTTCTCCGCCTGCGCTGCCTGCTGCTTGCCGCTTTCTCGCGAACAAACAACTTTGCTGCAGCTGCAGCACTTGCAGTGCTCTTCCGCTGCTGCTACTGCTGCTGCTGCTGCGTTCCTGCCGTCAAGCGGCAGCACCGCCACCGGTTGCCGCTCGTCAGCAGGAGACCGCCTGGCCTGTAGCAGCAACAGCGGAATGTTGCTGCTGCCCACAGCACAGGGCAAGGGGTTGCTCGCAGCATTTGCTGCGGCTGTTTCACCTAAAGAGGCAGGCGTTTCTGCTGCTGCTCCTGCTGCTGCAAGACGTAACTCTGGCTCTTGCTGCTGCTCCTTCTGGCTGAAGCGAATAAGCAGCAGCTGCGCGGGGATTTCATCGCTCACCAGCCTTGCGAGGTTACGGCGCATGAGCCCCAAGGGGCTGCTGCATGCCTTCCCCGCCTCCGTGTCTGCCTCTCTTGCTACCGCTGGAGAAGCTGCTGCCGCACCAAGAAGCAAAGGAGGCGCCTCCGAAAGCACCGGAGGACCTGTGCCAGTAGCATCATGGCAGGGGACCTCCGGCGTTCCAAAAGGCGAGTTGGCGGGCGATGCCCACACGCTGCCATTATTGCTGCCGCTGCAGCAACTACTGTTGCACTCGGCGCAGCAGCAGTTGCTGCCTACAATCTGCTGCAGGGCACAAAGAGCGTCCTCGCAGTCGACACAAGTGGTGCTACAGTGCATGAGCCTTCCAACGGCCGCAGGACCCCGATCGGGGGGCACCCCAATGGCCTCCCATTCGCACTCTTTTAAGGCTGCTTCTGCTGCATGCAAACGCCTAAATCGGCCTCGACCCACAACCTGCCACAGCCGCTGAGGAGGGGGGCCGCCTTGCTGCTGCTGGTAGTGCTGGCGGCAATAGGGGTGCTGCTGCTGCTGCGGCTGGGAACGCAGCTGCGGGAGAGAGGGGGGCACTGACGCTGCCATTGCCTCTGCTTGCTGCAACGCGGCTTGTGCTCCAGCTGCCACACAAGCCGCTTCTGCCGCTAAAGAAACAAACCGCACCCTACAGAATGCATCATGCAGCCTCCCGTTTTAATATGGACAGACACCTGAAATCGCTACGGGTAAAAAAAGCCTGCCGTTCCTGCTGTCACTTCCGATGTTATGCCAGAATTAACTCCCAAAGGCCCTGCCACCAAACTGGAGCTGTTGTGCCGCATTACCTCCCTAGATGTCTCACGAAAAGATGCCTGCTGCGCTCCTGCTCCTGCTGTTATTGCTGTCGATGCTATCCCTGGCTGAAGTAGAGAAGCGCCCTCCAGCGATCCCACAGAGCAGCAGGCCACAGCCCGCTACCACATCCTCCATATCCCGCCAGCCCGACGACGTTAAGCAAACGCAGAGTGTTCCTCTGACCGCTTGGGGGCCCACAAATGGACGGTTTCTTTGCTGGTGGCGCTTCCGCTGGTAGTGCCGTCAAGTCAAAGGAACAATAGTTGTTCCTTCAGAGGCTTCCCTCTGTAAACGTGTAATAAAATCCCTTGCTACGGCTGTGTAACCAGCAACTTGTGGGACTTTGCGATGCTCTGGACCTGTGAAGAAGCCTCTCCGTCGTTTCGAACTTGAGCTACAGAAGTTTGCGTGTCAGCAAGAACCAGCAAGATACATCATAGGAAAGTAGAAAAAGAAGAGATAAGAAAGCCCTCTATTCCAAAGGAGCAGAGAATGCGATTTGGACACTTGCCCTCGCGGCGTTTCTGTGCTCACTGCCAGCAGTAGAGGAAGGGAGGGAGCTCCGTTTGGCTTTCCTTTGTGTGTTTTGTAGTTCTTAAAAGTAGAAATTCGGAAGGAAAGGCGGATATAACGGCAGTTAGCAAGCGTGGGGCAATAAACGGCTTGATGGCAACAACGGCAGCTCCTCCTACAAGCAAAGGGGCTAATGCGACTTTGCCCACGAATAGCGGGGCCGCAGCCCCACAGCCCTCCGAACAGCAGAAATTGCAAGCAGATCAATGCAAGTAATCCAGCCCACATGCACGAATTTGGAGGATGATTGTACAAAAGATCTGAAGGCTGAAGAGGTAATTATTAGTAAAAAGCTGTAGCATGTTAATTTGGGCTATCTATAGTGTAGGATGGTGTGGCTTGTGAATGCGAGTGTTCGATAGTGCACTGTTTGTCTTTGACTGAAATTTTTCCTGATTAATGTCATAAGCTATCTATGAGTGAAAGGGTTAAGCAAATGTTTGTGAGAAGCAGCAGCCCAACTCATAGAGGTAACGCACCTACGGAGGCCTCACCTTAAAGGCGATATCGTAACACGAAACAATAAAGTACGAATAGTTCATACGTAAAGGCACTTGCCTTTCTTAGCCTTGCCTCTCTAAGGCCATGCCGGCCTCAGCACAGCCAAGCAGCAAGGGGATGCAGCCAGGGTGCATGTTAGCATGTGTGCCAAGTTGAGGCTTGAAGTCGCAGGGAATGCAGCCAGGGTGCATGCTAGCTTGTGTGCCAATTTGGGGGCTTGAAGTGGAGAGCGTCGTGTAAGACACTGAGATGTCGGGAGAATCATCATATTTTTTTCAAGTGTCTTCTAATTTGTTGAACTTATTGTTCTGAAGCTCTTTCTGTATTTATTTCCTTCAGTGCAGATAGAAAGTGTCATCCGTCGGTGTAGATCGGAGTGGTTGTGGCTAGCTAGGAGACGCTTCCTCGGGAGGACTCTGGTGGGAGACCTGTAATGTTTCTTCTTCGCTTTCCTCTTCTTTTTCTTTTTCAGAATTGTGTGGGTTGGGGGGTGCAACAGCCTTCAGGGCAGCAGAATAGCTCTTCTGTGGTACGTCAACTAGCTGTGTGTGTGCATGCATTGGTTGGGTCTGGGCGTCTCAGCAGAAGACTTTCCTTACCTCTCCTGGGCCAAAGGACCCCGTTGAGCGTCCAGATTACCGTCACTTGCGGTATTAGGCTAAATACCCTTGATTCTCACGCAATGCTTCAATGTCTGCAAAGCTTATCCGAGCGTATTTAGGACTACTACAGGTTACCGGACTTTTCCGAAAGCCATAACAGTGAGACTACGCCAAGGGATGACGTCGAGAACGGCACAGGATATAGCTATTCCTAAGCCTAGGGCGTGACTGTACTGGTATTCACTACACCAACACCCACAAAAGAGCGCCACTCAAAAACTCTTGCACTCATCCAAGCACTTTCCACTAAACTACATTAAGAGAAAAAGCAGAATCCATATCCTTGAGCACGCCGCTCGCCTAGTCGCAGCCACAACACGACAGGATTAGCCCTCAAACCCAGACGGCATCATTTTGTAGGGCCCACCACGCGCTGGCTTGTCCCCCCCAAGGCGACACAACCTTGCACCCCTCGAGTAACCTCCCGAGTTCCACGACCCTCTGCGCTAAACCCTTGTACACAAGAAGGTAGTTCATGCCCGCACTTAGACTACCGTAAACACTAACCATGACATCAACCCTTAAATAACCCTTTGAACACACCCCATGTAAGCCCCATGCACCCTGAACCCCTTGCCATTGTTGGGGAATATAGCCCCTGCCGATGTCCTGCTGGCACTGAGACCTCTTTATCCAAAGGACTACAGCCGCCGGAGACCACGTCCCTTAGGGGTCGCCTCCCAACCCCTAGATGAACTGCACCACGACCCACGGGACTCAATTACTCTGTACCCGTAGCTCTGGACCCTAGCATAACAGGGAGGTCTGCCGGTGTGAAACCGCCATTACTAAACTCCTGCACTATCTTGGGGCCATTAGGTACCCTATCCGTTCTCTATGCCGAAACCCCTAGTGCATGGGTTGATCCTTGTTTGTTTAATGTTGCCTTTGCCGTCGCTCATACTGCGTCTAATGCATCGGATCCCATCTGAACTCCTAAGTTAAGCGGCGCAAGGCTGGGCTAGTCCTGCGGTGGAGGACTTCGCGAGAATTTCTTTGGGTGATGACGGCCTCCCTTTTAGCAGCCCTCTTCTTAACCAATCGGCATTGTCCATATACGCGTCTCCTTTGCACATGGGGACACCCACCACAAACTACATACGTTTTGTTCACTTCGCCATTAGCCTCTCCAGTTACCCTTTCAATAGCTTTATACATGACAGATCTTTTCGGGCACAAGAACTACAACTGGTCTCTCATATATTTTGTGCGGCCATAGATGGGAAATACGCAGCCAGCTAAGAGAAAGCAGCACGTTCACGCCATAACTAAAACAAATTATCTCCTCCTTTGTCGTGCGGCGGCCCAGCTACCCGGCAACCGCGGGGCGTGGGAGCAAAGTACACCGCATTCCTACGGAATACCCTCAACTTCAACGTGCAGGCAGACTAAACTGACCCTATCAACCGACGGGCGGGTTCATTGACGCTGGGCGGACAAGCCCAGTATGCTTGCCAACCTTTGTTCGCCTTTTTGCAGATGGCACGCCTCAATTCAACGAATAAAAAACAGAGTCCTTTGCATCGCCATTAAACCAGAACACAGTATGCGCGCCCACAATCAGGCGAAACCAAACCTGGCAAGCCAGAGAAAGGGCAAAAGGGATTCGCACACACATGTTTCAGGATTTGTTGCACAGCATCGCCTGTTGCGTTTGGTACAACAAAAACCGCTTCACCAATTCCCCTGCAACAACAGCCGCTTTCATCAGGTGCAACACGTGCTAGAATGGCATGTTTCGAGTAGTGAGAGTATAGACGATCGACGAGGGGGATATCTGCCAGCTCGCAGCTGTAACAGCCGCTTATGGGTCTGCCGCAACGGGAGCTGCAGCAGAAGCGACACCGGCAGCCTGTAAACTGCATGGTGCTGGTGCTGATGGTAGTGCTGCAGCTGCAAGCGCTGCTTAGGCTGTCTACGCAGCTGGCAGCACACAGCAACAAACGCTTTTATGGGCTTTGCCCTAAGAAAAGCGAGCTGCTGCTGTCTCCTTTCCACAGCAGCAAACTGCTTTAGCTGCTGCAGCAGTTGCTGCTTACGCTGTGTGCGCCCCTGCTGCTGGCAGTGTTGCTGGGAGGCTTGTGGCCAGGGCAGCGGCAGCTTGGAGTAGCAGCAGCTGTTGCTAGTTGCTATTGAATAAAGTATACACCTAAATGGGGGAGGAGATTGTTGCGGCGTCTATGCCGTATGTTTCTCCAGTTGCTGCGCCCTTGTTGGATGGCAAGGCGTTGACACGTTCGTTAAAGCTTATTCAGGGGATATATGCAAGAGAGAGCGGATAGAGAATCAAGAACAAGGAGGGAGAGAAACCTAGAAGATCAGTTAAGTTGTTGCCTTGTGGAATTCATGAAGTGACAAAGCGCTTACCAAAAAAAGACACGGGAATTGTATTCTTTGCTTCTGATGTGTATCCTATCAAAATCATCGCCCATCTCCCGACTCTTTGCAAAGAAATGGGGCTACTGTACGCTTATATATGTTCAGAAAAAGCCCTGGGGAATACCTTTCGGTTCAAGAGACTAACAAGTGTTACTTTTCGCCTCTAGTGAAAGCTTAGGCAGACGATGCGGGAGAGGAACAGGAAGTGAGAGCGCCTTTCAAAAGGTGGAGAAGACGATTTGGAAGAACCATCATTACTTGTGATGAGCTAGCACCTAACACTGTGCAGTGCTTCATTGGCAAGGGTCGCTTTCCGCCTAGGTGGGTTGGCCGAGATGCTTGTTTGTTAAGCTGCATAAAGATGTGGCAGTCAGACAGAGTCAGCTGTGAGTTCTGAATGAACTAACATGCCAACTCATTTCCCTGCCAGCCTCCGCGGCGATTATACGTTGAGACGTTCAATACCGACTGGCATGTTGTGTAATTGTTTTCTTTGTCTTGCCCACGGCGTTGCAGAACTGTTCCGTGATGGGGAAGTTAGCATGATGATGGCTTAACTCTCTTTTTCATTTAAGTTGAGTCCCCGAGTGGCAGGACTTACAAGCTACCAATAGAATGCTGGGCTACGTAGATACCGCTTGCGCCTTCGAGGCAATGATGGGCACGTCATAGAGCTCTGAACTATGCTGCCACTTGGAGCCCAAGGATGTTTTTTGCCCCCAACAAGTCATGCCAGTTTAGTTATCTCCATTTTAAAATGCGTGCCGCAGATGGCTGCAATAAGGCCGGGGGCACAATTAGGGCGTAAAGCAACGTATCTACCAGATTGACCACATTGAATACTATGGAACTAGTGCTGACACAGTAGCATATCAATATAGCGAGCAAAGGAAATTAAAATAGATTAGCTAGAGCAAAGGCAGCTTCTGGCTAACAGTCCACGCTACAGGGAGTGTCAGGGCCGAAGCTTTTTCCTCATTGAGGCTGTGGAGAATTTGGTCAATTTGGACGTATGTGTACGGGTTGAGAGCGTCGCAAGAATATCTTAGTAAAAACTACCCCGTCCTAGACTTATTTATATGTAGCTGTTTGGTTTCAAAACTGTCTAATTTAGGCTATTCCCACTTACAGCACATCTATCGCTGTTGAAATCGGAAAGACATGACGAAGCTCGGAGCGTTACGCTAGTCACATGAATCTAGCTCAGCAAGCAGAAGTCCATTTGTGTATTCAACATTGGACAGCCACATTTGGAGTTAATGCAGCTGAAGCTAGCTGTACAACCTTGCTCTTGCTACAGCCATGTGGAGTTCTAGGAAAAGCTGAACTGGCGGCTGTATCCCCACTAACGCATCAGGGCACGTGTCTTTGAGCAGTGAGAGGCATAACGTGCTCGAGTAAGTTAGAAACTTAGTTAAAGATATACATTTAATTTTAAAATAGCCCGTGTGAGCACTATATACACATAGTATGTATGATTGGGTAGAGCAGCACGAGCGAGCTGTATCTAGCCCTTGGCTACGGAGTTGGGGAACACGCGGCGCAACAGTCGCGGTACACCAATGAGCACTGTTGAAATTGCAAGGCAGACAAACAAAAAAAATCTACGAAGCATTGTAACTTAGCTAATATACCGATTTACAGTCTGCAGTGCGCACAAGCTCTTTTATATCAAAAGGCTTTAGCGGAAGGCTACAGGCCTATAAAACACGCAACATGAATCCACAATATGACCTGCAGCCACCATTCCAAACACACAGTCTAAACAGCTGGGATACTGCTTTTCACAACTACAGGCTTAACCATTCCAGTCGCAGATGGCTTAGAGCATTAATTAGGACAATTCTTAATGATAACAGACAGACAAACACTGCAATATCGAACATACAATACATAGGCTTAACGCTTCCGCTCATAGGTAACTCATGGAATCAACTTGAACAATTCTAAGTAAAAACGGATACACTCAAGATGCAGTATCGAACACATGCATTAAGAAGCTACACTCCCTACAAGCTGTCATCTGGGTGTCTTTATGTACTGTAATGAGCAATTTCTTTTTAAATTGCTCTCTATCTAACCGTTTATCTTTTTATTTCTATTATTATCTTTTTAAGATGGTGCAGCGAAGTACAAATATAAGTGCTTGTAGCAGGTACACACCCCTATTTTGTAGCACAGCAATTAGGTTCTGTCGTGTAGAGTAAACCACAAACAGATAGAAATGTGGATAAAACCTACCAAGGGAAATTTTTTTTACATAAAAATTATTTGAAATAAACAGGTTTGGGGTTTTGAATCTGAAATTAGGGTTATTTTGGGCTGTTGGGAAAGAGCTGAGGCAGATGAGTGACAACACGCATGGCGACCCACAATCGGAGAGTAGCTTGTATGTTTCCACAGACCAGAACCAAATTAGTAGAATTTTACATTTGAAAAATTCTTATTTTGATTTTTTAGAGAAAATTGTTATCTTGCCATGCTGAACACTTATCTCCACACTCAAAGCCTCATCCCAAATAGGCTTTGAAGATGAAGATACTATATTTCTTGATCCCTCTTTTTTCCATCCCCCTAGTTAACGGGTTCTTTGATCAGTCTATTGAGCTGGAACAAAGTGTTGAGGAGTCTAATGTGGTCGTTGACGACAATTATTCTCTGGACATCCATGAGGTAGAACTGGACATCCATAAAGTACAACGTCCTTCGAAAAGCCGGCACACAAAAGCTATCATACCTCTTGCCCTTCTTGTAGTGCTACTGGCTTTTACAGTCCACGCAATATACAAAATTAAACATGTGAGCTTCACTGAGGGCAAAATGGACTTGCAGCGACTTTCTATGTTTGTATGCTCATTTCCATAGGCACGACCGATAGGAAATAAAGTGTTGATTTCCACATAGCACAGCCTCACCGGCTAAAGGTACAGTGGTTGTAGTTTGAGGTGTTTCGTTACTGTGTGGCTGCCATCGTTGGAGAAAAGGGGTTGCATGGCATATTTTGGTGGTATTGAGTTGACTTCTGTGAAGGTGGTAAGAGGAGTGCGATGAAGTGAGCGAGGGTGCATGGTGATGAGTATTGTGTGGGCAGTAATTTTATCACCGAGCCAGTGCCTTATGCAGTCGGGGTGCCGCTTTGTTGTGGGAATGTATTAGCTTGGAGAATTGGTGCATGACGGCTTCTTTGTGATAAGGTCAAACGGCGGTAAGGCTTGAACCACCTCCGTTCAGCTATTCATTGCAGTGATGCCAACTCAGAAAGCGAAGGGGTAGTCGGCGTAAGGATACTGGTTGTTATGGTTCATGTGACGTTTACCGCGGAACTAGGAAGAACGGTCGCTGCGCTGTGCAGCCACCTTGCATGAGAAAACTGGTTTACTGCAGTAACCTTCGCAAACTGGTTTAAAGGGGTTTATTGTTTTTATTAGTTCCCGTGTACGCTAGTGCGATTGATTGATAAGCATTAGAGGACCTTAGAGTTATGTGACTGTAGTTTGTCTGCTGACTTTAGAAAGTGCGTTTCCTGGTGAATACCTAGCGTTATTTTAACGATGGGATACTTGATGTGCTGCTTACGGGCATTGAATAAGGACATATCTTTCCGAAGTAGTCTGGGTACCTCATTGGTAAGTTTGCTGTAAAAGTGTTGTAATATAGAGAATCAGTACATGGTGATTTGTGTGTGATGAGGTTGAAACGGTAGAAAGGCTCGAACCGTTTTAGTTAAGCTATTCATTGTGGCGACGAAAGCAGAAAATGCAAGGGGTTCCGATTGTAGTGGTTCCTGTGACGTTCTGTGCGGAGATGGGGGGAATGGTTACTGCCATCTACAAACAGTGACAGGTGGAATTGAGTGCCGGAAGTGGTTCCTGAGGTAACCTGAGCAAACTGCTGTAGGGTGGGTTTGTTCAGCTCCCTTCCCGTGTATGCTAGTAACATGGATTGGGGAGCAATTCAAGCGTTTAGTGGTA
>NPHX01000093.1:364026-377496 GCA_002271815.1 Eimeria falciformis | reverse complement strand
AGCAGCAGCAGCAGCAGCAGCAGCAGCAGCAGCAGCAGGTGTATATACAGTAGTGTTTGTGTTGTTTTGTGTGTGAAGAGTTTCGTGTTGAATTGGTTGATTACGTGGGCTAGAGAAAGAGGTTGGCTTGTCGTCTTCGAGCCTCTCCCTGGCAAATACGCCAGAGACATCGGCAGCATCAAGAGGTCCTCTGCTGGGGTGTATATACAGGTCTGCTGCCGCTGCTGCTCCTGCTGCTGCTGCTGCTCCGGCAGAATCAATAGCAAATGCCGCAGGTACTCCTGCTGCAGCAGCAACAGCAGGTGCTGCTGCAGCAGCAACAGCAAATGCTGCAAGTGCAGCGGCAGCGCAGCAAGTGTCTGTGTGTGTGACGTTGCGCATGCAGTCAGAGTTTGCTCAGGTGTTTCTTGAGCGTCTTCTTCTGTTCAACAAAAATATTCTTCAAGACATTCCAATTGATGCCAAAACGTACGGAGCAGCGGCACTAGACGGGGTATGCTGCTGCTGCTGCTGCTGATGATGATGATGCTTATGCCGCTGCTGTTATTGTTATTTAATATTGTTGCTGCTGCTGTTACTTTTGCTGCTGCTGCTGCTGTTGTTGTGGATGCTGCTGTCGTTTTCTGGGTTGCTGCCTGTCTTGTTCAAGGCTGCTGCTGCTGCTGCTGCTGCTGCTGCAGGTACACTGCAACTATGCAGCCCGGGCGTACGAGTCTCTTTTGGAGACAGTCGTGGCACAAGACATTGAAGAAATGAAAGCTGACGCGTGTGCTACAGCCAACATTGATCCAGAGCTGGAGGTGAGGGTTTAGGGTTTAAGCTTAAGGGTTTAGGGTTTAAGCTTAAGGGTTTAGGGTTTAGGGTTTAGGGTTTAGGGTTTCGAGTTTAGGGTTTAGGGTTTGTGCTGCAGGGCCTAGACGAAGCAATTAGGTGGCAGCGAGAAAAGCTAAAGCTGTGGCATGCCTACAGAAAGGATGTCGCGATTCCGTCGATTCGGTACCCCTCAAACCCTAAACCCTAAACCCTAAACCCTAAACCCTAAACTCGAAACCTTAGATGGTGCTTCTGTAAACTCTTAGTTGTTTTCTGGTGTTTGGTGGTGGATTCGGCATTTCTTTACGTTTATGAGGGTTTAGGGTTTAGGGTTTAGGGTTTAGGGTTTGGGGTGTACGTACAGCTCGCGCCTGCCTTGCCCGTTGAACGTGAATGAGGTAGCTCTCTTTGGGATTGAGCAGGAAGCATTTGCCACGCAGGCGTGCTATGAAGTGTTTGAACAGCTCAAGAAACAAACGAAATTCAATCTACTTGTTGTCGTCGGTGAGGCGCAGCACACAAGGACAGAGACACAAAGAGAGAGGCAAACAGAGAGACAGACAGAGACACACAGAGACGCAGATAGATGGACAGAGACACAGAGACAGAAACAGAGACAGACAGAGAGACAAAGAGACAGACAACGAGACACAAAGAGACACATAGAAACACAAAGGAAGACACACAGAGACAGACAAACAGAGAAATACACAGAGACACATAGAGACACAAACAGAGACACACAGAGACAGACACAGAGACACATACAGAGACATACACAGAATACAGAGACATACACAGAGACATAGAGAGAGACAAACAGACACACAGAGACACAAAGAGACAAACAGAGACGCAGGGAGACGCACAGAGAGACAGACGGAAAACACACAAACAGACAAACAGAAGGAAAAGCAGCGAGACAGATAGAGTTAAGAGGAGACAGAGAGACACACGCCGAGCTCACAACCATCTGGTGTCTGCACGCAGGGCTCCAGAGACAGAGAGAGCCGCACTTGTGTGTGGTGTACAGACAAGCCAAACCCTAAACCCTAAACCCTAAACTTTGTGTTTTGTGCAGACGAATGGAATGAATGCTTTCCCGTGAGCGAGTATGTCTCCATTCGCTACGAGGCAACGAAATTCAACGGGCGCATCCCCTCTTATCATTTGGCCATTCCGCGGCTCCTCAGCCCCTTCAACGGAATTCAGTTTAAAAGAGGTAATGAAAAATACAAAATCCTAATCTTAAATTGTTTTGAGAACTGAGCGACATTGCACATATCAAGGCCGGGTGATCCCCAGTCCGCCGGGTGTACGTACACCCCAAACTTGCGGCTTTCTAGTGGGGCTTCTGCAGGTTTGAAGATAGTGGCGACGAGCTGGAGCAGAATGAGAAGACGCGACTACCGCCCTGAACTGTTGGGAGTGAAGTACGTCCTGCTTGTTGGGGTGTATGTACACCCGAATCGTGGGTTTTGTGTGTGTTTGTAGAAGCAGGAGGATTCATTTACTGTTAATACTTGAAAACCGTCCTTTTGCCTCCTCAGACCCGAAGATATTCGGACAGTAAGGAATTTCTCACCCGCGGAGTTTGCAGCATACGTGGGATACCTCGAGAAGAAGCGGGTGCTGCACAATTTTTCAAAAGACAAGTTGAATTATTTTTATATGCTTTGCGGTGAGCAAGTGACCCTAGCAGACTTTTAAAAAGCGCAGATCTTCGCATGCATGCCTCTACTTCATCCGCCTAGCGGGAAAGTCCCAAAGAATTGCTTTGCAACAAATGCACCAACCCATCAACGCATGCAGGGTGCTGGCCTGTTGTTTCTGGTGTATGTACGCGCGTAGGGGGCAACGGCTTTGAGGCTCGCAGGCTTCTTTCCACTCTTTATTAATCTTCCCTTTTCTCTGCTGACTACAACCGATCCGCCTCTTGTATATAATCACCGCTGGCGCTAAACAACAACGGCATCAGAAGTTTGGATTCCCCCCAAACCCTAAACCCCAAACCCTAAACCCTAAACCCTAGAGAGCAAACAGGTCATTTATTTTTTTGACGCGACGTAAATTGTTTTCCCATTAAGCAATAAACCCTTGCAGAACTTTAGCAGCAAGAAAAAGACAAAATTGCTGCCGGCAGCGGCAGACTCGCTCTTAACCTCTCATAGCAGGCGACTGGCGGTGCTGCATGTAACACCTCTAACCTCTCTAGCCTCCTTATGAGAATGACCAAGGAAACTTTGTTTTAAATTTCTACAGCCGACTCTCTTAGAGGCACCTATAAACTGCTAAAGAGGTGCATGCACTAGCAGAGGCGGCGGGAGAGAAGGGGAAGAGCCTCTAAGCATTTCTCTAGAGAAAAAGAAAAACAAAGGGGGTGATAGAAGAGAAATGGGAGTCCAAAAAGAACATTCTCGCGTCCTGTATATATAATATGCATATATACAAAAGTTGGTACCAATATATACACATATTATACACATAAAGGGCCGCTTCCCTCCAAGGAAGCAGCCGAAACGACACTCCTGTCCATGATGAAATTCAGGTGTATTCTACACCTCTGTATGGACAGGGAGCACGAGTTTCTCTCCGTACCACTTGGCCACCGCATAATAAAAGAAGAAATCAACATAAAGTGCAGTCTGAATGAAGCCGGCAATCCACCCAACGTAATTCACATACGGAACAGGTTCTGCAAAGTATCTGTACACCCAGTTCAAGATGTACATAAACCGGTAGAGCCCCATGCATGCGACATAATTTCCCGTCAGATTCTCAACTTCCCGCATCTGCTGCAGCAACAGAAGCTGGGGCACAATCGCCACAGACTCGAGCCAGATGCTGAACGTCCAGAGCAGCTCAGTGATCGCGTAGTTCTCGGCTGTTACAAAAGCGAGAAGAATGCAAGGCGGAATGAGATATTTTTCATGGGGGAAGTTGTCTGCTCTTGCGCGTTTGTACGTCTGGGAGATTGGCGGCTTGAAGCGAATCAGATAAATGGTGTATGCGGTTGATGCAATGAACAGAACCTTCATGGTGGTATTGTATATGGAGATAAAGTTGTACAGAAGGTCAACATAGCGTGCACAAAACACAACTAAATAAATTTCCTGCATGCGGCAGCTAATGCCAATGCAGTTCTTACTCCGCCTAAGCTTCAAAAGGACCAGAGCAATAGAGAGAAGATGCAGCAGATCGCCCGCAAACCGGAAAACGTTCATCGCCATTTTGGTGGGGTTGTTTTTTCCGCTGCGTCTGGTATGAAAGGGTCGCCTCTAAAGAAAAGCAAAGAATCCGCACGGCCAACGGAGAGGCCCCTTGGCCCACACAGGGCAGCCTAACACAAAAACCCTTTCTGCGAACAAGATAAAGCACCGCAGCAGACAGCAGCAGTCAGCAGCAGGCTGTTTACAGCTGCTTACTAACTCCAACCCGCCAAGCCACACCGATATCCTTCTCCTCTCTCCTCACCCTCAAACTTCAGCAACTGTGGCGAAATCGGTTTGTTAAGAGCCGGAGGGGAGATAACAAGTCACCCCAGCTGCAGCTACGCGTCTGAGGGAGGGATGAAAGGCATTCCGTGCTGTCCCTGAGTCGACTCTGTGTTTGTTCAAACTCACTTTTTCGCTAGAATGAAAAGCGAGTTGTTGTGTCTTGCTAGCAAGCCCCAGAGAGCAGCGCACAGAACAAAGAACGTCCCACTAGGCCTCCAGTTGCCGTTGTTGCAGACACTAAAAGAAGCTTTTGATTTGCACTTTGAAGAAGCCCGGAGCAAACGGAGGGCAGGAAAAGTGGAATAATCGCTCAAGGCGGAAATTGCGAGGCGAAAAAACACAAAGACGGCTAGAAGCGTGCGGTAGTCTCGCCAGCCGAATGCGAAATCAAGCCCCCTTTAAGCAACAGATGAGGCTGCAATTTGGCAGTTGCTGAGGGTTTGCTGCTACTATTTGAAGTGGAAAATAAACAATGAGATAAATAATTACAAACAAAAACCACTTTATTTGTTTTTGAACAAGAGACGGAAAAGATACCAATCGCCACATGGGTATTCCACCCAATAGCTTCTACTTCCCCCCCTTCCTGTCCGCTTCCTCTTCATGTACAACAACTCATTCGCTCTCTGAAAAAATACAAATTAAATCATTTTAAAATTACACATTGTAGGGATGCTATAGCGACGGAGATTCTGCTGATAAAGGGTTGTTACCACGTCTGTCCGTAAGCACGGAAATGGCATCCTTACATCCGAATACGATGGAGCGAATTTCCTCCTCTGTTAGAGTCTTGATGTGCAAGTCTTTAAATTTGCTTTCTGCCACAAGTTGTTTTGCTTTGTGTTAACAGTGTTTGGCCGTCCTATTATCTGTTTGAGTGCGTATCAACTCCTGTCTCGCTGAAAACACGCAAAGAATAATTTTCATCTGCCAGTTCCACGGCTCTAAGCCCCCCATTGGCATCCCTAAGGCCAGCCCTCGGGAGCATCTGGGCTACACGAGAGGGTGGGAAGGAGGCAAAGTGCAGTTTTTATTGCACGTTTCCTTTGTAACAAATCTCAGAATTCCATCTTTGAAATGCTCTGGCCACAATCCATCCGGAGTTTGTTTGTGGCAAAAGACGCAGCTCGCAGCTTACGTGCATGCAGAGTGCAGAAACAAAACAAACGGGCAGAATAACAAATGACAATTGATTCAAACGGATGTCCTATCCATAGGATTTGGACAGACAGACAAAGTCGTTACTTGCGGAACTATTAGCTAAAACCAAGGAATAAAGCTGCTTTTAGTATGGTTTTCTGCTATATCAGGTAGAATCAACTTTAGTGGAACGCTGCAGTTTCAGGCTGTAGTTATCTGCACCTTATGCATTCCCCAACAAAGTGAAATTAATAATAAAGATGGTCAGCCCGCTGAAGGGCCTAGAAGCCCCTTGCCATGAACAATAGAAAAGTGTTTTGTTTACGATTGCAAAATGGACAAGGAAAACGTGATATTTTGGGGATTCCGAGTGAAGCAAAGAGCTCGTTGGCGTGGCCTTTCGTTAGACCAACGGTCTACTTGCGTTCCGCTAGTTTGTACAGCGGCATTACTCTCTAAAGAAATATAATGACCTTTCACAACGCAGGTGAGCGGCTCACTACTGCACAAAGGCAAATAGCCTTTGGCAATCGCTGCAAAAGTGCAGAAAGATAAATATGAATCGGACGCCCAAGAGCCAAACTCATGAAATAAACTCTTCTTACGATGGTAAAGCAACGAAGGGTTTTCAGTTCGGCTAGAGTTTTTCGATTGTTATGTTGAAAATGGTTGTGGCTGCGTTCTCGCATGCGTTTGAAATTGGCCCCCCCGAGAGCTTTTCCCCACAAGAGGAAGTGAGAAGAATCAGTCGCTCTTTCACATCTACAATTGCAGTTGCCTGAATAAGTATATCCCAGTCAAATAACAATTCCAACGCTCTTCCCTGTTAAGCTTTCTCACCGTATAAAACTTGTCCTTGCTTATCATTATTTTCTCCAGCAGAGGCAGTCCATTCACTTCTAAATATGCAGCTGCTGCGTTGCCGCCAGCTGCAGAAGTTTCAAGTCCGCAAGGATTTCCGAGTTGCACAGCGACGATATATCTTCCATTATGTGGCACGGAAATTGACCAGAAGTTGGAGGGTGTTTTCGTGAGAAGCGGCTGTTGACGTTTTGCGGTTTCTTGTGTATATTTTGCCGAATAAAGGAATTTCGTGTTTAGCTTACATTCACTTTTTCTTTCTCTACTTCCTGAGGCAAGGTGAAAACCATTCCGCCGGTATTCAAAATATCTGAATATGTGCGGCCTTCGCATGCTGGCGGTTTCGCCTGTTCAAGCCATCCTGCATCCCTTCTGTTTATTTTTGATCCCTAAGTTCACTTATTGATGAATCAAACCGAAAAAATATCTTCCTCTTCGTTGCTTTATTTGCCCCTCGTCGCCCACCCAGCCCTGTTGCCACGAATGCAACAACTCGGAAATCTGTGCAGAAACCAAACGGATCTTACCTGAGGAAGCGGATTTTTCAAAGGGCCGAAATGAATCTTAAGTTTCATCGGAGGATCGCGTAGCAGCGAATGTGTGCAAGACGCATGCGTCAATGCCATGGACATCTCTGCGGGTCCATGCGCCATAGATGCAACTCCATAGTTCTCGACTGCTGCGAAGTCAACTTGGGGGCCAATAACTGTCACAAAAAGACTGCATGCAGCCCCCTTGATGCAAACCCCTGCATGCAACCCCGCGCTGCATATAGACGACTCCAATGCGTAGAACTTGTTTCCGTAAACAGACCCTGCTGAACCCTCAAAGCACTTGGCGGCGCACACAGCAATGAACTGAAAGCCGGGCTCAGGGGTGCGACCTTGAAGAGCATTTGCCATGGTGTCTAGGCACTGCTTGCCAAAAAGATGAGAACTTGAAAGCAGGTACAAATCTGTTTTCCTCACTTCAAGCTCAAACACAGGAGGAGGAACGATGGAATCTTCGGCTTCTCTCAGGCAGGGCACGCCCCAAAACTCAAAAGATCCGCCACTATCATCGCCGTTTGTATACATTTGAGTTATTTCAACTTTTACCTAAACGCACTTTTTGTTATACCCAAAGAAGCTGGAGAAGTATTTTAATAAGCTCACGGCAGTGACAATCTTCGGCACTGCTAGCATGTATTCGTGGTGTTCAAGATTCCCGGTGTGCAGAATTGCGAACACTTCTGTTTCTGTATCTGTGATATTCAAGATGAATGGGATAGGAACAATTGCACTCCGGAAAGAGATTATCGCCTTGCCGTCGAACGTTAGGGTAATTTCGGACGGCCACATTAGCGAATCTGCAGGGGGCATGAACAAGAACTTGGTGCTGAATCGCAAAATAATATTGACGCTTTTTTTTTTAGCTTTTCTCTGGCTTACATTTGCACAGGTTGAGTGAAGCTGAGAGATAAATATTCTCCGCTTCCTTGAAACAGTTCAAAATTTCCCTTGGCTTTATCGCATCATCCTTATGCACATACGACGCACCGTTGCCACTACTCGACCTCCATATCCCGTCCGGAGCGTCCATATGACTTGCACTGAGTGCTGCTTTGCAGCCAAAGCGTGCAGATTCTTGGGATGACGTATGACAAGTGAGAAAATATGGCCCTGACGACAGCGACAAGTTCATTTCCTCTCCACCTGATTGGAAAAGAAAAAGTTATTAAAATATGATCCGGCGATTAGGCACTTTCTCCTCACCGCAAGTTGTCGCTGATTCCCTAACGGGCGCTAGTGCGATGATGAATGGAACGCCCGTGTGGACGATGCTGAAGGAAATCGGTCCCGCCCGGTGAAAAACTCTCTTGATGGCAAATTGTCGTGTTTTTTCCATGCCACTGCTTTTATTCCCTTTCTCATTAACAGATAGAAAGTATTCTGTTTTGTGGGTCTTCCATAGATAACCCTCAAAGGGCGCAAATGGGAACAACCCGTCTTTAGGATAGCCTATGTACAGATTGGCTGGCAGATTTATTCGGAATTCCATGAAACTCGTTGAAGGCACTTGCGGAGAACAAACGTAACGAAGAGCCTTCAGACTTTCAGGAATTCCATGCAGCAGGAATTCGGATTTGTCGGAATATGCTGCCGCTCCCTCCATAAGCAAAGATAAAGCGTACAGATTGGGGTCGAGGCTGCACAGGCAGGCAGAACTACATGAATTTGAAATTGAGAATTGCAGCTCATGAGTTGTACTTGCCCCGATACTTTTATAGGAGATGAATGATCTGATGTAAAGAAGAACTTTGGGGGTATTGTTTCCCTGAGGATATCTTCAGATGACCAGAAAAGCCTGACACATGCATCGAAACAAAACATTGCTTGGTTGTTTTATTTTGCTGCTCTATCGACGCACTTAAGGCTCCCATAGTCGCCTGTGTCCACCAGAAAATGCGTATTATGAACGAATTCAACCCGAAGTTTGTATCTTTGTTTCCCTGTCAGCCGAATGGCCGTTGACTCGGCTAGGTGCTTCCCAGCCCTCTCCGCAGTTGGAACCAGTGGGATACGCTTGCTCCCACTTGCGTCTGCTGAAGTTCCCTTGGGCATACGATCTGCAATGATCGGCTGGCCATTAAGAAACACTCTTGTTCCGTTGTCGGTCTCTGATAGTTGGAACAGCTGCATTACAGAGGTAATATGTTCATAAGATTGTGTAGCGTTTTCACACCTGTGCTGAACACGTAATGTGCAGTCCGAGGGATCATCAGAAACCCATCCCATCCTGATGAAAATAAGCAGATGTGTTTCTTTTCCATGCTGTCACCAATTATTGAATCGGCTTACGAATGGAATACTTATGACTAGCCATGCCTTCTAAAGGCCCAGATCCGCTGAATGAGACATCAATATTTCTGTCGACTCTGCGCATTCGCGGCTGGCCATCAAACAGGCAGTTATCATAATAAGCGCCTTGAATCCCATCAGGAAACGGATCTTCTTCATAACTTATGCGTGCAAGTTGCATTGAAACAAAGAAATGAAATTTTATAAGAATTCACCCAGAAGTCTTTCCGCAGTTTTCTGGCCGGCTTGCAGCAGATTCCTCCTGCTGACGGACTTGGTGATGCGTTTTTCTGATCATTTCTTTCAGTGTTTCGGCAGTTGTATGAGCTGCGGCAATTTTCTTAAGGCAGTGTTGACTTCTGTCTAAGATCTTTGCAACGCGTTCTAGCTGAGACTCAACTGCCTCGTGCCTCGTCCCACAAAGCGCCTCAAGCCTTGCATCGTACATCCGGTAATGATAATAATGCATATTACGGTTGCTCTTGCCTGACCTTTTTTTCGCCTGATCTGTCTGGTAAATACTGCCATCCAACCGCTTAGCCTGACACCCAAAACTTTGTGAAGAGAAAAAGAGTCTTGGTAAGTCACTTGAACTGACCATGCTCTCTCCTTCAGCAGCTTTCATCTCAAAAGCTTGGCGTGCCTTTGCGCGAATTTTATCTAACCACCGGAAAAAAAGAAATTTACAGTTTTGGTTTCGGGCGGCCGGCAGAAGTCAATCGGAAATCACCATAGTTTATTGGAGGCAGACAGTAGTTCCAGTCTGACGATCCTTTTCCAAGAAGCTGAACTTCAACATAACACCACTCTCCCCCTGATGCAGTCTTTAGACATAGAGAGCGCGCAGCTCAGTTGTATCCCTCAAAATAAATGACCTGCGGTGCCATTAGGAGCCCTTGCGGTTGTGCAATCCGTGTATGTTTGATCATCTTGCACAAAAGCGGCAGCGCAAAGCCGGCCATCAACCGTCCGTCGGTGGCTCTTCCGAAACGCTGTCAGCTGCTGAAGTGCCTGAGACCCTCCAGACTGTGCGGAGCACCGGCGAGCTAACAGCACAGCCAATAAGGTCAATGGACCTGAATGACGCATTTTGAAACCGCGCTTGGAAGCAACATGCTGCCTTGACGCTATGTGAACACTCTGACCAAAATATGCTGAAGTCGTGCCCGGCAGACTGTACGTACACTCGAACAACAACGCTGCCAAGAGCATTCCTCCATGAAAATGGGTTTACCAAGTCATACTTTAATGGAAACTAAACTTTTTTATCTGCCTAAACGGAAAATACTGAGTTATACGGTAGCATTCTATAAATCTAAAAGTCTCAGCAGGTCCATCGACTCTAGGTCTCACAAGAGCCACAGTACGCTTGACCGTATCTGTCTGAGAGACATAACTATGAGAAACTAAGCGACGATAATACAAACAAAGTGGCTGAAGCGTGATGTTAGGGGCTTTTGGTTTCGTCGCTTTATGGTTGGATATGAATATCGGACTAGTAATCAATTATGCCGCAAGTGGGGGAAGAACGAGGCGGGCCTAACATGTGTCTGCAAACTTCAATGTCTTGCAGGGCAACACAGACTGGGTGAGCGCCGGTCACCAAATGAAAATAATTTACAATGTTGTGTTTCCAGGTATTGTTTACAGTACACTGAGTATCCGCCTAGGTAATATATATAGCGCTGTTTCAAATGGTTGGTATAGTAGTGCAACTTTGGACATTACCATGGCTATTTTGTTTCCTTAGTGGCAGCGGCAATCTGTGGGGAATTGTATTTGTTTGTGGGTCGGACTATTCAAGAACCTATTCACCTTCGCCATTGAATCGAGTTGTTGTCTGTGTCCCTCTGCTGTATCTCGGTAAGAGCCATGAAATGGATGCATTTGATAGTGCATTATGGACATTACCAATTTCTTGAATGGCCTTTGTGTCGGCTGTCATTAACGAATGGTCGGCTATGAGCTAACAGAAAGTTTTGCAGCAACTAAAATAATTTGCCCACTTCCTACGGCTTCCTGAAGATCAGCCAAGCTTCTACGAACGGCTCTCTTCTCCTCTTCCTCAAGCATAGACTGCATTATATCTTCACTATTTTCCTCAATATGAATATCCCTGGTATTCAGAATGGGTCTTAAGTAAAATAACGGCATATGGAGAACCTCACATTACGGGGTAAGGAGGCATTTGAATGCCTCCGATCCCTCTAACTGCGGAATGATGCTGTAAAGGAATGGTTCACACTTGACACCAGCCCTCGTACATAAAAAGCAGCTTGCCTTTAACCGAATGCAGATGGCAGGAGGTGCCAGGCAGGTTACTGCTAACAGCGTTGCGGTCAGCTGCCTGTACAGAGAAGGTGTCATGGTGTGTTGGGGTTTGTAGAAAATAACCCAGAGTTGGGAACGTGAACACGCTAGATGACGCTAGCATGTGTGCAATATAAAAGCCAAATGAATTGTATTGCTCTTAAGTTAAACGTTGTGGGGTGTCCATACACCTCATCATCAGGCAAACAGAATCTCAGTATTCAACTTTTCCAAGATATACCAAACGTCTTCGCAGAGCCTAGGAAGCCATTGTTTTTTCTGCCCGGTTGATTTCATAAATTATTGTTTAGATAGTCATCTCAAACTACTTTATTTCTCCATGATCCGGTTTTTTTTCATGAGAGAATAGAGAGGGGGGCTTGCTATTAGGGGCCCCGACGACCCCTCCATGTCACTAGGGTCTCGAGAGGGTCAAAACAAAATGTCTTACCATTGCATTCTCTTTACTTTTTAAATATTGTATTTATTGGTAGAATCACTGTTACTACAAAGAATTTCTTTCAAGCTGCCATGGGGAAAACCTGTTTATCGCCTTGTATACATGAATCACTTCTTGTCTGGTAGAGGGGCAGCTCTGCCTCTCCACAAGCCACTATTCATACGCCATTTCTAAACCCTATAACATAAATTGTGTACTTTTTAGTCCTGCTTGCTATGCGCATGTTTCTTTTCTCTGTCCCATCTGCTTTTTCAATGGAGAAGTGGAGGGGCGAGAATTTCAATCGCTAGTCTAGAGTGCTATATTATGGTTTAATTATGGTTTATACAAACTTGTTAGAAAATGATTTTGTGGCTTTTACTAGCACTTCTCCTTGGGTTGCTAGGCGCAGCCCCTGCCAAAGGCTCGACCTTCACCTCCTTTTCTGTACGTCTTTCGCTCGGTCACACGTACACCTCAAACCCCAAGCTCTGAAGCCGTAAAATCCATCAAGCCTCGCATGCATAAATTTTGTTTGTTTTAACAGTAATATGGCTTTCTTACAGAGCCTCTCATGGGCCCCCTAGATCCCTCCTGTTTGCAGAAAAAAGATTTGGGATTGATGGCTGCTAGCGTCTGTGGGTGTTTAAAACTTTTAGAATGTACGCACAGTCTCAGCATTAGCTGGTGTTGTGCTTGTTTGATTAGACAACCCGCAATATATCGAAGCCCTGCTGCTTTCTCGGCCTTCTGTCTGCAATCCGGTACGTCGGCTATTATACTGCCTCTGCCACCATTAACTGACGCTGCCTTTTGAATTAAGGCTTCATCAGGGAGGTGAGGTTTAGGGTGTAACTACATTTCAAATTCATTGCCGTTTTGTGTTTTCAGAGAACCTCTAGAACAGCCGCTGAAACGCGCAGCCACGCGTTGCCGCAAGACTGCCGCCTCCCAATGCCGCGCCTACACAAAACACGCTGAGGAGCCTTTGCATCTCGATAGTGTTTTTGTTGGGGAATATTCAGTAGTCTGGACTATTCGCGACTTCCGACGTGTACGCTCTTGTTACCCTTCAAGCATGACCGCGAGAAGAGCTTATTTAAACATCCATTGTGCTTGTGCTATTTACATGTATCCAATGATACATATTGTTTCTCTCTCTGTCTCTCTGTATATATATATATAGTATATATATGTGTATGTGTGTGTGTACGTGTTTGTGTACAATCATGCGTTTGAATGCAGAAGATGATTTGGAGAAGTCGATCGTCAGCGACTCCAGCATTAGCAACGAGTCGTTTCAGTCTGGCGGGCATCCGCGACTTCCGACTGAAGCTTCTGCCCTGCGGAAATTTATCATCTAAAGAAGGGTGCGTAGCGACATTAAGGGGAGCCTCTTTCTTGTTTGTTGAAGAGGCAGAAACTATTTTAACAATGGGCAGCCTTATTATTATTATTACTGAGGAAGCAGAAGTTCCATGGGGGGTACGAGTGCAGGAGGAAGCAATTTAGTCTCACGATATAGATTTACGAATAAATAAATATCTATAAATATGTATATGTATAAATA
>NPHX01000093.1:349140-363861 GCA_002271815.1 Eimeria falciformis | reverse complement strand
ATATATACATATATCCTAATTGTTTTCAGCAGCAGCTGTGGCTGCTTTGGTTACAGCAACAGAACCTTTCTCTCTGCCTCTCCTTTGGAGGCTGGCCAGTGATGTTTTGTTTTGATCCATCTACTTTTCCACAAGATGCAAGCAACCTAGGGTTTAGGAGTTGGGGGTTTAGGGTTTAGGATTTAGTGTTTGGGGTTACTCCTAATGTGTTTCGGCTTGCAGCTAGTCGAGGATTGTTTGTTTTAGAAGAATTAACATTAAGGTTTTTCGGTTTTTGTGTCTGCAGCCACCTTTCTGTTCATTTGGAACAAGTGGAGAAATGGAGAGAATTGATTTATCCCATCACAATTTCTGTTGGCGGAATCAGCAGAGGCCCTCTGACCTACCGCAGCCCTGAGTACTTCAAGGCAAGACCGGAATACCGTCAACAACAATAATAGCAATAACAACAATAATAGCAATAATAGCATTAATAGCATTAATAGCAATAACAGCAAAAACAATTTTAACGGAAATCATAATACTAGTAGTTAGGAGCTCTTGCTACTGCCCAAAAAACCTGCGTATCGCTACAGGCACAAACGAATGTGTTTCTTCCGGATAATCCATTATTTACTGTTTATGTTCAATATGTGATTACCATTATTACAGATATGTTTATCTGTAACACCATGTACGCTTGAATATATAGACAAAATTGCTGCAACTCCCACAACATCCTGCTTGCGCTGCCGTGCTTGTGTTCCTCTGCAGGTGGCCAATTCCTTTTGCAAGCTCGAGGATGTGAAGCTAAATGAAAATGAATTACAAGTGATGGTCGAGATCTCGCCAGGATAGACAGCTAGCTGTCCATACACCCTAGCGTCTGCAAGCTCTTCGTGTACATGGGATTGCCGCATCACCAATAACAGAACATTCACTCTTACTGCATGCAGTGCACAGGTGCATCGAAGGCTGAAATACAGAATGGCGTGGCCAAGGCGCAGGCTGCAGATTGACCAGCAAGGAAACTTTTGCTGCCGTTTTTGTTTGTTGGCCTGTAGAAAACCTTTTTGCTTTAAATTAGCTAGGCTCCCGCAGATTACAACTTCAGTAGCCGCGCCAGCTCAACACGCCTGGCAGGGATTTTTTTAATTTTGGTATTTGCGTTGGCTGCAATGCAGATTTCGACTGCAGACAATTCTTCTCTTCTTAACACGCACACACTTTCTGCTGCCAAGATGCAATTTTATGGTTTATCTCTGTGAGTGCGGCGAAGATTTGCAATAGCTTCGTCACAGCCAATCCAAAGTTGTACTTATGGTGATAGTCGTGCTATTTAATTTTTCTATATAATTCAGCTGCCGTTTCAATCTTTAGGTTTCTAACAACTGACGCCTTCGCCTACAAAGCAGCAATGCCCTCCGTATTTCACATTCTGGAAATGCTCAGAAAAATAGTTTAAGCAATTTAGAATACTTCATCGTATCCTACATCATATTCTACTTCATTATTATGTGGTACGTATAGTAGTTCGACGACTGCTAGACTAACTGGTTTCTTTCATTTGTAACATCGTTAGAAAGACGGTGCGGAGTCAAGTATACGCAAAATGAGATCACGGCGGCTTTTCCAGTGGCGTCTTCGTGCGAGTCTTAACTTGCGGGTGCAATAAAAACAAAGTAAAATAAACCGACTAACCACAAGCCCTCTTCTTTCTCTTTTTAGATCAAGCTATAGAAAACAGCAACAGAGGCGCCGCCATAAGAGCAATCAAACGACAAACCAAAAGAAATGCAGCCCAAAATATGCATCCAGGAACTATGGGCACAGAGACCCCCTGGCCGCCTCAAAACAACGGGCTGTCGTCTACTGGAGCTCCAACAGTCCACCAAGTGACACCTAAAAGCTTGCCTTCATGGAAACATCTTGAATCCGCCAAGGTTGCGCATAACTTGAGTAGAATTATTTTCTCGGGCAAATTTCCAAAGTGTCTGGTGGATCCGAGGATCGGTCTGTCTCGTGCAAACACATCATCACCTCCAAGTGCGTGCTGTCCCAAGTTCCATCAGTATTATACATCGTTAAAACGCTGATGCGCCAAATAACTGGCCACCCATTGCTTCAGATTTACAGCCTCAGGCAAAAAAACGGCATAGGGCCGCACTCTCAAGGCGTTTCGAGTTAAACCGTCAATTCCGCCTCCCCATCTGCGCCATCCCTAGGAACTTCTGACTTTCTCTTTGTGTCCGCAGCAATCATCTCATCAGCAACCCTAAGTTCTTCAGCTGTACGTGCAGCTTCCTCACCGACTGCGGCAGCCACCTCAGTTTTATTTGCTTTCTTGTGCGCTGTTTCTTTCGCCTCTGCAGCATCCTCTTTCAAATCGGGAACTGTCATAGTAACTTTCTGTGCCTTGGGCTTTTCTGCGTTTGAGTCTCCACGTGTTTCTTCTGCATTCTTGTCCATTTGTTCTTCCGATTTCTTCGTCTGCTCATCAACGGTGTCGGTTGACGACTCGCAGTCAGCTGAAGCGCGGTTTCTCTTCCGTATCGTGCGTTTCTTCTGCGGTTCTGCCATCAACTTTTGTGCCGGAATGTCCATAACGAGAAATCCTTCATGAGAAGGAGCAGCGGCAGCGAGAATTGCAGCAGCCGCGCGATCTGCAGCGTGGCGTCGCGGTCTGCCGCAGTCCGTGGGTGGCGGCTCACGAGCTGGTGGTGGTTTCTCTGCACTTGGTTTACTTTTACTTCTCCCTTTAACGCTGTCTGCACCTTTTTTCTGTCTACCCGGTGCAATACTACCGGCTTTGGCACTCGGCGGAGAGACGTTCGCTGCCTCACTCGAGGCAGTGACACTTCGTTTCCTCCGCTGGTAAACCTCTGCCTTTTTCTTTTGTTCCTTCGGTAAAGAGTCCGTCGTTGCTCCACTCTGGCGCGTGGATCTGCGCTTCGCAACATTGCTTTCTTTTGCTACTGCACCAGGAATGCTCGCCATGGTGTTGTTTTTCTCTTTGCCTTTACTAGAAGTGGTAAGCCATCCAAACCGTTCACACTCAACCACAAATTGATTTTGTAGTGTTGCGGCTACGCGGCTGTTACGTGTCGGCAATCTTCGAGTTGCGACAACAGGAACAAGATCCCCTCGTTTCTGGCGCTTCCTCGGCGCAACTGAGGAATAATTGACTGCGGGGACACCCGTGGCGGAAGGCGAAGCATCGCCAAAAGTTGACTCTGAACTTCTCGGATCAGAAATATCTTTTGTTGAAGCATTATCATCGACGTCGGAACCACCAGCCACCGGCTTGATCACTGCCTCTTCTACAAACGCCCGGCAAACAAACGCAACAAACAACCCAATAAAGATAAAAGTAACCAAAAAATAAAAAACCCTAATGCAGCTGTTTACGCCCCGGCTTTCTTTTGTGATCGAGTACTACTCTATGTAGGTAGCGAGGGCTCACATTCCTAACAAAAGGATTTTTTTAAAAATAAGTTCACGATGACATAAACGGAACTGCACTGACGATGACGGTAGGGGCAACAAAGCTCGGAACTAATCCGTGATTTACCGGGCACAGCAGCACCTTTTGCTTTTGACGGCTCATCCTCGCTGTCAGCGTCTTTAGGGTCGCTGGTAGCGGCTTTCTCTTTCCCCCGTTCTTCCTTCAACTTCGCAGTTTCACCAGAACCACCGATTTTCTCCATAACGGAGTCCTCTGGAGGCTTCGCGCCATCAATACTTGTGGCTGGGGAGGCAAGGTTATCATGATCAGGTTCTGTATGATGAATATCGTCGCTTGACGCAGCGGCCTCGACCTCCATCTTTTCTGGAGGGAACTGTGGCCAGATGCGTAAACGGCAGCAGCCACAGATTCGGCGTGTGTTGTGCAACACAATAAACTCTAATGTCGAGTCGCTAATCAATCAAAGGGGTGGTGGTTTTGGTTGAAATGCTGATGGTATAGTCATACACATCAAACGCAACCATGCATTAGATTTTTTTAAATTATACTTACGCAAAATAAAATAAAACAAATTCAATCAAAAAATGAACGGCTTTCTTTAAATCCGTTTCCTGTGATCATCCACTGATCGTGGGCCGGGAGCCGCTGATGTGCAAAAAAGCAGCTCGACGGAAGCCCCCGTACATCATTTGAAACCTCATAATTAACAACTGTCATTAATTATCAAATATAATTTGCAGATCCGCTGAGGAATTGCACATGGCCTCATCCCAGACGCTGTTCCGTGAAATCCGAGTGCATGCACTACAAGCCCCCAAAGATTCATGATCTCTTTAATAATGTTACCCGATAAAATGCCATTTAAACATGGGTGGTAACAGGGAGGTTTACAGGCGTGTCAAGCAACCAGACCAATCAATAGAACGCTTATAGTTACTGCTGGTGTCATTCTAGTACTGAGACCTGTGCTGTAAGACCAGAAGTACTAAAACAAAACAATAACTTAACAATGGTGAGTACCTAAAAAAGTCTGTTTTGTTCTTGTTTGTCTTTCTGAGGCCATGCCGGCCTGAGCACAGCCAAGCAGCAAGGAAATGCAAGCAAGGTGCAGGCTAATGGCATACTTGACACACACGCATCAAAACACACAATCCGTTTATCTGGGCTACTGTTCCTCACATCTATAGGCTTAACCCTTAACCCTTTCACTTACAGATAACTTCTGGCATTAATTAGGACAAATCTAAACAAAAACAAACAGACAAACACTCCAATATCCAACATCCACAGTACCATGCTACATCTGCTCCCTCGTAGGACGCATGCCCCCATGCCTCCATACAAAGGGTGACCCGCCCTGTAGCCGATCTTCTTGTTGCTGATGTGCCAGTTTTGCTGATACTCCTATCCAGAGATTCGCATTTCCGTACCCCGGGTTGTTTAGAAGGCGGAATCCCGTTAACATTGATAGGAAAAAGGCCTGAGGAGACTGAAGAGAAAATGAATTTTCGGGTTCCTGTTGCTCCAGTCCCTGCCTTGGTGGCTGCCGATGAGCCACTGGGCTCCCAACTCAAGTAGGTGAGACGAAGCGACTCCCTATTGCCCAATAGCAAAAAGATCTTAAAGACTGAAACAACTACACAACACGCACTATTGCGTTTAAACGCATAGACTCGAAGGAAGTTGCCTTGGGATGCACGGGTACCAGGGCCCATCGGCCCCCCTGAACAGTCCTCATGGCCAATAATTTGAATTACAGCTAACCCAGCAGCGTTAATCTCTGAACTTTGTTGAGAATGAAGCTTGATAAATTATTGATATAAAGAGTAGATAATAAATATGAACTAATAGAGATATTTTGGCATGCAGGTAAGTGGAGTTACTGTCCTTTTCTATCTTTGGGATAGTTTTAACCTGGGGTCTTCTCGTCAGCGGGTTTTAACATTGTGCTGCTGCCTGTGTTAGCTGCTGCCAAAATATAATAGCTCTTGCTGCGGTATAGCCTCCCGCAACTGGTACCTAAAACTTCACTGCGAGTTGCGGGCGTTTTCCCCGTAATTTAACTTGAAATTGGTTTAGTTTGATTCCTCCTCGGCGCATAAAAGTCGTGATTTCCAGAACCTCCGTGTTCAGCAGAGGGTGCTCTGCCACAGCTCAAACAACCCTCCTTTTCTCAAGGGTCTTAGGTAGTGTTTTCTGATGCTTTTTTTGGTTGCACTGAGGCACGTTCCGTTGTTGCATCCGGTGCAGTCTCTAAGGCTCCTTGGCTGTTTGCATGCGTTTGCAGTCCCGTATGAAATGACCCTTTTCTCACAATAAAAACACACTCTGGGCTGTTAAAGATCCTGGGATTGGCCTGAAAGTTTTTCCTCGCCGGTATTTTCTTCTCCCCTTTGCCACTCTGGGGTTGGAAGAAGCTTACTACCGTTGCCTTAACGTGCATAGGCTCCAAGTGAGGGTTTCTCTCGCGTACTATTTCATTTCCACCATAGTGCTGTAGTACTAGACTTCGGCAGACTTTTAATACGAATAGAACACACCGTTTCTCTTAGGCCGACGATTTCGCTTTGCACTTCTTTTTTAGCTGCCCAGGCAGTGACACTTCAACTAGGAACTACTGGTTCAATAGATCTGCTTCTACCGCGTCTCCTTTGTAGACGAACGCATGATATTTTGCGATATACCACTATAATGATAATTCCCCTTGCTTCATCTCCCTAACTTTGGTCATAACCTCCTCCTTTGCTGACCTGCGCATACACCGGGAAATAAGGGCACGCATGAACGCATTGCCTGTAGCAACGCCTTCTGGTTTAGCCGCCTCCCCACAAGAATAAAGCCACAATTGCGGAGCATTACCATCCAGTAAGCACAGAAATAAAATGACCTTCAGCTCCTCGCGTTCGTGGGAGAATCGAAAGTAGATCCCCAGGCCAACAGAAAGTCTTTTATAAGTTGGGAGTCAGGCAGGGCATCATATTTCTGGGCATGCATAAACCGACGCAGTCCACTCGAACTGCCTTTGGGAATTTTGGCTCCTCTGTTCCAGCGGGTTCCGACGGCATCTTATTAACCCTGGTTCTTCCAGGGCTCAGGCTAACTCGGCTTACAAGGAGAGCTCGGCAGCTCGGCTCAACTAGAGTGGCAAGGGTCTATCGACAAGCTATCAAAATAACATTCGGGATTATCAAGAGCGGCGTGTCAACACCAAATTCGGAATTAATGGGGATATTTGTGGCGCTTGTTGATTCAGCTTGGAGGCAAGTGAGCAGCTACAGTGAATGCAAGTGTGGCAATTTGATACGTTTCTCTGTTACCATGGCGATTGTTGTATATGGGATAGGTTCCATCCGATTCGTTGTTATCCCACTTCATTACAAGGGGATGATGCCCGTCTTTATTCCGCAACTACTGAGTGGCGAATTGAACACCCAAGAAATTTTAAAAGCATTTGATGGATGCCAGAGATTCAGCACGCAACTCTAGTTTGGCCTGGGAGCTACTGGTGCAGAGATAGTGAACAAAACACGACATAGAAACAACGGAATATCGCTTTCTAGCAGCACTGCTTCATCCAATAGAGAATCGAGCCGGCGAACACTAAGGGCAAGAGGGCAGCGACCATGGAGGGAAAAGGAGAAAACGGATTTGCATGCGGATTAAAAGCCTAAGAAGACCGACGGTGTCAGCCACTTTTCCCCCGATAACCCTCGTAAGCCAGCTAAGCTACTTCAAGTGTCAAATGTGTAATCAGTTTAGTGCGGCTTATACGCTGGTCCGCGGGCGCCTCTTTCCCTTCAAGAACTGCCGAGAGGCGCAGATGTCAACGGTGGATGTTGAAGGGCTGCCCATCTCCATTTCTTAGTTTCACATGCCGTTTATACACTATAAAGAAAAATTTTATTTACTTGCTTCGGGTATATTATAAACCAAGATGTTTACAACAAACCCATCCCAACACATAAACCGAGGAGATGGGCTACTGTGCCTTATAGGCTTAACCCTTGCGCTCACATATAAATTAGGGTTTTACTTAAAATAATTCGATGTGATTAGAAACACACAAACACTGCAATACTGAAAATAAGCATTAACATCCTACAAGAATCGAGCATAGACATTAGGATGCTACACAAGCGGAACGCTTTCAAAGGCAACAATCGGCATTGGCAGGCACCGCAAGACAAACAGACTCTATCTTTTTCGTTAAACTTAAAAGGAATGATCTTAAATGGAAAAGGCAGATAAAGCCCCAGTCATCGACAGGAGCAACAGGAGGCTTGGGTGCATGCACAGAGTGCTGCTCTTGCTGCTGTGGTGCTTGGTGCCTCTAGAGAGAAACCGGGCTTTCTGGAGTGTGGAGACACCACAGGGCTTTATACTTTTCTGATTTTGGCCAGCGAGGCCCTTTAAATAAAATCAAACGGGTGGTAGCTGTCCCTTTGTCGGCCCCCGAGAAAATGGTATGTCATACAGGAAGGTCTAGCAACCTGGTCGCAGCAGCATCCCAGCTTTTTTGCGAATGAAAACGAATTTTGCCGGTTTTGCAAATTTGTTCTTCCCTTCTGTTTGCTTCTTTTTCTCTCCCCCCTGAGGTTGAGGCTTAGGCTTCTCTACTATGGGGAAGGGCTGGGCAGGGTGTGTGGGGTGCTGCGTATAAGGGCATCTGCGCCTACCAACCCGTGCAAATTAGTTGTATTTCATACCTTTCTTTTTTGTTTCTGTTTACTGGAGGCGTGTGGAAAATCGTGAATTGTAGTCTTTTATCTCCCGCTGCGTGGAAACGACTAGCTCCATTGGGGCTTGCTGGATATGTCACTCGAGAATGAATTCCTTTGTGTTCTTGCCGAGGCATTTTGGTCCTTGCATTTGATGGGAGAATAGCTTCAAAGTCGTACTTTTGTTCACAGACGTTGGGGATGAGTAGCTTCTTTCAAATGTGTTCATGTGCGATAATGGTGCAATGTCGTTTAGTCTACATGCATGGTGTATTTACCGTGCTGCATGTGTTGGGGGCCACTTGTTTTTAACAGGGAGAGGTGGATTTTGTTTACAGTGCCTCCCTATGCCGCTTCTCGGCTCTAGGAGATAGAGATCACTTGCTTGCGCTAGAGAATGCAGTTCAGGTGTAGTCAGCTTTCGAATGGTTATTGCTTGTGGTTTGTTGTTGTGTTTATCAGTCGCTGCGACTACAGAAGCGCCTTGCGGCGTCCATCCTCAAATGCGGCAAGGGACGCGTGTGGCTTGACCCCAACGAGTCGAGCGATATTGCCATGGCTAACAGCCGTTTCTCTATTCGCAAGCTGATCAGGGACAACCTTATTATCCGCAAGGCTGTGGCTGTTCACTCAAAGTACAGATTCAGGCTTTATCAGGAGGCCAAGCGGCAGGGTGAGTGGCTTCGTGAATATGGATTGTTGGTATCCCTATAAATGCGCACTTACGACCATGAGACCGGTGGGCCGTTTCGGTCTTGAATAGGCCAGAACGATGCGCTGTTTATGAACAGTTATGGAATTTAAACCGTTAGAAATATTTATAAAATTGTATTTGATCGATTTATTCATAGTGTTTTTTGAATTCTCCATGTTTTTGTTCTGTTTCAGGCCGCCACATGGGAATTGGTAAGAGGAGGGGTACCCGTGATGCCCGTCTCCCTGCCAAGGTGATTTGGATGAGAAGGCAGCGCGTCCTCAGACGCCTCCTGAAGAAATATCGCGATGCAAAGAAGATCGACAACCACATGTGAGAATAGACTTAATACTCAAGGGCGTATTTCTATGGCAGGGGTATCAGGGGTTTGTAGGCTGTATGCTGCACGGAGGCACATGCAGGTTCACTGGCGACAGTTGAAACCTGTACGGTTATCGTGAAAGGGATAATTCTTTTTGCTTCAATTTTTCTGCGGTGTCTTGGCAGGTACCACAAGTTGTACTTGCGCTGCAAGGGTAACCAGTTCAAAAACAAGCGTGTGCTGATCGAAGCGATCCACAACGAGAAGAACCTCAAGGTAAAGGAAAAGGCTTTGCAGGAGCAGGTCGATGCTCGCAAGCAGAAGGCTGCCACCCAGAAAGAGAAACGCAGACAGAAAGAGGAGTCGAAGCTGGGCGCTGCCAAGGCAGCCCAGTGAGTTTCTGCTCATGTGGTGCTGCTGCTACGGCCGGGAGCCTGAGGCCGCATGCATGCAATTGGGGCTTTGGAGGAGTGGATTCGCAGCCCCCCTCGCAGTCTTTGATAGGGTGTATAAACACCGGCGTGGGCTGCCTCAAACTGTGGGAAGGAGAGGCCACAACGAACAACACAAACAATCTGTCTGTTTGTTTGGTCTGCTCCCGCCCTAGACAGGCCGAGCGGAAACCCGCTGCTAAGAGCAGCAGGGGCAGGACTAACGCATTAGAGAATGGCTTGCATGCATTTGCAGTGGGCAAGACCTTGCTGTTTATTCTTGCTGGTGGGCAACTGGAGCAAAAGGAAAATTGGCTGCGAGCAAAGAATAGAGAAATATGAATTTAGGCGCCCCACAGCTAGTTTATCTCTGTATTTATAGTGTCATTTTGAATTGCAACAACGGCCAATCAGAACCCGAATAGCAGCAACTGGGGAGCTGGCTTGGACCTCCTTCTCTGCACCGTCCTGCCTGTCAGCAAGTTATCGTTCGCATGCAATTTGAGCTCTTAAAAAAGTTCCAAGTCTCTCTTGGCAGCTTGCCGCCCTAAGAGCAGAGGCAACGAAAAGGCATCGGCCCTGGTTTCTTGCTTGTCTTATATTGAACAATAGGGCTTTTGAGTGATTCTGCTCAGCAGCTGCTACGACGAGGTGCAGCAGTAGCAAGGTTACTGGCAACGGCGTCGCCGTCCCAGAAGTTCTTTGGGTTCGCTTAAGGCCAAAAGGGCAGGCAGCAGAAGACTGCCATTCTTTGGGTTGGCGTGCCTGCAGAGTTGTGTCTGTTGAAATCCTTGCTGCATGCATGTGCTTGGCTAATTGCTCTTTGAATGGGGCTTTGTTTGGATGGTTTTCTTCTACCTTTTCAACGTTTTTGACAACAAATCCGTAAAGAGGACAAATTCACTAATTCTCCTCCAAAATTTCCCCAGGCCAGACCACCGGCAGCTTCCAGTTGTTTCTGTATTTTCTTCCGGCTTGCACGAGGGGGTCCGTCCCAAAGAGGTTCGCCCTGGCGATGCCTTCGCAAGTAACAACAACCCCACCATTTGAGTAGTTTGGCCCTTCTGCTGCATTTGCCGGGGAGGACGCGAGGCTTGTGAAGTCTCTCCACAAGTCTTTGTCCGTTTCTACGCTGTCTCCGCTCTCTTCTCTTTTCAGCTGTCTTTCCTTTGCTGCCAGCAACTCGCCCATAGAAAACCCGCTAGGCACTTCTAAGCGGCAACGGCGAAGTGCGGGCGGCAGAGAAGAGGGAGGGTTTTGTCTCCTTAGTTCGATAAAGGCCTCGTGCAGGCTGACTGGCTCTGCTGCTCTTCTTCCTGCTGCTGCTGCTGTCTCTGCTGCTCTTCTTCCTGCTGCTACTGCTGCTGTCTCTTCTCCTCGTAACCGCCATGTGGAATTCGAATAGACAGGCTGGGATAAACGGTCCCCAGAGACACAAGGGCAGAGGGCCACTTCAGAGGGCCCGTAGGAAGAGACACCTCCCTGGGGGGTCTCTAGGATCTCCCGAATTCTCTGAGCCACACGCGGAAGGCGATTTGCTTTTCGACGGAGGTGGGGCCCCTTGGGGGGCCCCCTCTCTGGGGGCCCCCTTTCTGGCGAAGTTCTGTAGGGGCCGGCAGGGCTGGGGGCTTCAGATTGCATCTGCAGCGCGGCGTCAACAAAGCCCCATGTGCCGAGGCTGTGTCCCATGCATGCGGGTGTGAGTGGGGGCCCTAAGGGGCCCCCTGCGGGGCCTTGAGGAGACGCAGGGAATGCTGAGGGTCCGTAGTCACCGTGGAGTCTATAGACAGGTTGGCACAGGTCGTTGTCTAGTAGAAGAAGCTGCGAGGCAAAACGACGAGGAGACATCTGAAGTGTCTCCCCACGTAAATGAGAAGAATACAACAAGGCCAACTGTCTCTCCCGCTGAACGTCTTCAGCTCTTCGACCCCCCAAGGAAGCAGCAAAGGCCTCAAAGGACTGCAGAGGGGCCCCTGTGGAGACAGACACAGGAGACAGACAGAGGAGACAGTCTGAGACAGACAGAGGAGACAGACCACTGAGAGGGAAACCAAAACGAGACATGAGGGCTGTTGAGGCTTGTGGGTGCAACAAGGGCAGCAAGTGCAAGTGCAGCAGCAGCAACCGTAGCAGCAGCAGCAGCAAGTGTATAATGTGTAGAGAGAGCCAGAGGGTAACAGGGTCATGCTGGCAGAGAGGAGAGAAAGAGAGAGGAGACAGAGAAGAGAGGAGACAGTAGGAGACAGTAAAGAGAGACCTGGATGTTTTGTCTCTGCCTCAGTTGGTGTGAGCCACGCCGTCGGCGGAGCCTCTTGCAAGTTGCGCAAGTCTTCGACTGTCTGGTAGCCACATTTGACTGGGAGATGATTATGAAGGGACAGTTCCTTCTGTTTGTTGTTTGTCTCTCGTGCTGTTTTCTTTGCTGCTGCCGCTGTCTCCTCGTTGCTGCCGTCCCTGCTAATGCTTCTGCTGCTGTGGCTGCTGCTGCTGCTGCCTCTGTCAAAGTCCCAAGCAGCCTCAAGGTTCTCTCTGTTGCTGGTGGAGGGAGGGAAATGCGTGTAAGGCTGCACTACGCACAGCTCGGAGTGGGGAGACGGCGAATGCAGCAGCAAACCCAAGAAGCGCCGGTGCTCGGGCAACACGAGGAGACAGGCGTTGCTGCCTGGCAGCCACTCCATCTGCAGAGACACACAGCAGCAGCAACGCGGAGACACTGCAACAGACAGACAACAAACACTACGCCAGAGGAGACAGAAGGCTTGCAGGAGACACGCTGGTGATAAAAGATGCGAGGAACCGAGAAAAGGGTTTACCCACAGACAGACAAACACAAAGGTCAGCAACAAAAGAGCGTAGCAAAGAGACACACGAGGAGACAGAGGAGGAGACAGAGGAGGAGACAGGGGAGGACACACAGAAGGAGACGGAGGAGGAGACGCACGAGGAGACAGAGAAAGAGACAGAGAAAGAGACACAGGAGGAGACACAGGAGGAGACACAGGAGGAGACACAGGAGGAGACACAAGGCATGAGGTGAGGGTCACCTGGAGGATCATCGGGAGAAGCGCAGTTTCTAAGCGGAGATCCTTTAGGCACATCCCCCTCTGCCCCGGCGAAGTCAGATGCAAAAAGTATAAAACCTTTTCGGCCTGCGGGTTGAAGAGACAGACAGAGGAGACAGGCAATTAAGGGTTTAAGAGACAGACAGAGGAGACAAAACGGAGACAAGTCAAGTCCACAAGCAAGAGGATTGCGTGGATGGCGTGAGACGCATGAGAGACAGAAAGATGCAGGGCAGAAGGCCCCGAGAGTGGTGGTCCCCCTTAGAAATAGTTTTATTTGTATTTTAATATTGTTTTACAATGCATTTGTTAGCAGCCTCACCAGTCCCTTACGGGAGACAATCGCGAGCCACTGCAGCAAAGGGTCAGCTGAAAAACGGAGGAGAGACAGTCTCTCCATCTTGGCGCCGCTCTGGCCATACCTTGCACCCACAGGCACTTCGGTGAAAATGCGGAGGGCCAGCAAATCCTTCTCCTCTCCAACTATTCGGGAGCAGTTTTTTGCACACGATCCCAGCAAATGCTGAGGCCCCCTTGATGCTGCTGCTCCGCCTCGGTCTCCCCAACCTCCTAAGATGGCGTTTGACGTGCCTTTACCTGTGCCCGGCACTAAACAACAACCAGCACAATCTGTAGGGATTACAGCTAGCTAGCTAGCTAGCTATCTGCCTGGCTAGCTGGCTAACTACCTGCCCGGTTGGTTGGCTGGCTAGCTATCTGGCTAGCCATAGGGAGGTGGTGTCTAAAAGTGCGTCTGTTTCAGACCTTGGAGAAGCTCGCTTGCCGTATTTAATCCTTTTTTCCCTCGGGTGTAAAGAACGCGGGTTGAGGGGGGGGAGGGCCTAAGGGGAGATCCGTTGCGGCAGGTGTATGTACAGCTCCTTGTGTCTCCAGTCCCCAATGAGGCACTATGAGGCCACATCGCATCCCCCTCTTGCTGCTGCTGCTGCTCCTCATGCTCCATCTGCTCCTGCTCATCCCAACACTGCTGCTGCTGCTGCTGCTGCTGCTGCTGCAGGCCTTGAGCACGCGTGACCTCCAAAGGTTTTTCTGCCCAGAAGGCTTCTAAGGGATCCTGAGGTGTCTCTGCAGCTGGCGCTGCTGCTGCTGCTGCTGAGGGACTGAGAGAAAAGATGACGCAGAGCTTCTCTCTCCAGGCCAGCAAAAACCCTCCGCCCTTCTGCACTTCGATGTTATCAAAAAATCCAGCCTTTGATGATGCAAAGCGAAACCTGACACGCACAGCCACACACCAAGTGTACGTACACCTCAAATAGACAGCAGCAGCAAAAGCAGCAACAGAAACAGTAGCAGAAGCAGCAAAAGTACCAGCAAAAGTAGCAGCAAAAGTAGCAGCAAAAGCAGCAGCAGAAGCAGCAGCACTTACCTGGCCAAGACTCTGTGGTGTAGGTCCACTACAACAATCAGCCCGCAAGGCAGTGCCAGAGCAACGAGCCACCGGCCACAGTCTCCCTCAGCTGTTGCTGCTGTTGCTGTTGCTGTTGCTGCAGCAGCCGAGGGGAGGGCCACGACGGGAGGTTTGCCCTGCGCCTGCAGCTGCTGTCGAAAGGCAGCAACAGGGAAATCCCTTTGCAGCTGGCCGAGTGACTTGAGGGGCCCCTTGGGGGCCCCTTCAACGCCCTCATGCCCGCGAAAAGACTGTTTCCAATTCGCACAATAAACCCCGTTGGTGAACCGCAGGGAGGCCCCCAGACAATACTGAAAAACTGCATGCGCATACACTCTCTGCTTCTGCCGCGCGCCGCTGGGGCCCCTCTCGGGGCCCCTCTCACTCGCCGCAGGGGCCCCCAGAGCCTCAGGGGCCTCTTGCTGTCTCCCCTCGCGTCTCTTGGACCCCCCTTGGCGTCTCCCGCCTCCACAGGCCCCGCTGCGGTTGCTTGAGGAGGGGCCCCTAACACGCCCCTGAAAATCCTCTGCAGCCTGCTGCTGCTGCTGCTGCTCCCTTAAGGTAAAGGGAGCATCCTGGGGGCCCCCGGCCCCCTTTCCTACTATCAACAATTCGGTGCTGTCGGCCATTGCTGCTAAAAA
>NPHX01000093.1:316147-327485 GCA_002271815.1 Eimeria falciformis | reverse complement strand
GCAGCAGCAGCAGCAGCAGCAGCAGCAGCAGCAGCAGCAGCAGCTTCATCTGTCTCCTCCGGCCCCGGGGGCAGGAGAGGATTGAACAGCCCCACGTCAGCCTCAGGGGGGGCCGTGGGGATGCCGCTGGTGAGCGACCTGCGGCTGATAATTTCAAGGCCTTCATACAAGGCATAGCAGGGAGCAGCACTGAGCCTCTGCTGCAGTGGGATCGTGTCGTCTCCAAACACATCTGTGGGGGATGAGACAGGGGTGCCCTGAAGCTGCTCCAGAAACACGCGGCCGCAGCAACGCCGAAAGGCCTCATGCAAGCCACAAGCATCTTTTAATTTGGTTGCCAGTTGCTTCGCCCGGTCCCAGTGGCAGCCGCTGCAGAGAGCCACCAGGTGTCTAGCAGCAACGCGCAGCAGCAGCAGCAGCAGCACCTGGGTCTCCTTCGGTAGCACCAGCAAAGGATCCGCCTCCCTCGCCCCCCCGGAGTGGCGCGAACAGAAGCCACTGGGCGCCCAGGCGCTCGCATCTCCACAATCGCAACAACCCCCACAGGCTGATCGGTAAATGAAGTAACTGTGACCCTCGTGCTGTCCAGCCTGGACAAACCACAAACCACAAACCACAAACCCTAAACCCTAAACCTTATACACTGAAGCTGCAGCACTAAACCCTGCAGCCTCCTGCTGCATGTTGGCCTGTTTGTACGCCCCTTCAAAATTCCTTACGGTTTAGGGTTTAGGGTTTACCTGGAAGCAAGCAACGCAGATGCAGCTGCTTTGGCTGCCCCCGCATGTGAGGCAGCGATAAGCAACATGTTCCCCATCCCAGACTTGCCCGCATCTGCTTTGCTGCACCTGATAAGAGGAGAGAGAAGCAACGAACGTTAGCCCCTCGGCTACTGTGGGCAGGCCGGAGACACTCGGCATTAGGAGCCTCAAGGCATCGCCAGGGGGCAGCCAAGAAAGGAGACATGAGTACAGAGTCAGCAGCAAATGAGGTTCTTCCAGCTGTACATACAGCTGATAACAAGCTGCATGAACAACCTCTTTCTTTGGAGGCACCAGCGCAGCACGCAGCCGACGCCGCAACTCAACCAATCCAAGGGGGCCCCCAAATGCGGCCTCTGCATCTTCTAGAGACGGCAGGGAGGACCGCTCCAGCCGAAAACCAGGGGCCCCTGGGGGGGCCCCTGGAGCCCCAGCTGAGGCTTCTGTGGTGTTGGAATCGGGAGCAAGCAGGCTGCTTGCCTCCCCATGCTGCTGCTTCTGCTGCTGCTGCTGCTGCTGCTGTGGTGGAGACTGTGTAGGTGACCCTGTGGGCGTTGAGAAAGCGTTGGCGCGTCTGAGAGACGACTCGCAAGCCTCAAGGACAAAAAGAACGCGTGCCTTGGCCAGCAACATTTTTAAAGCATTTTGCCGCGCAACCCCCGAGCCCCAAGAGCCCTCAACCCCCCCCATGGGATCGACCGCCAGCCAACCCCCAAGGCTCAACGAGGGAGGTAGCGGCGGGGGCAGGCACCGCATGGCGTTTAAGGGGGAGATGAGGGGCCCCATGGGCCCAGATGCAGAAGGAGATGAACCCCTTAGGGGCCCCTCACCTCTTACGGGCCCCTCTTGCCCAGCCTCCCACAAAGGCACCATCTCAGACGCAGACCCAGAAACAGGTGAAGGGGCCCCCATAGCGGGGGCCCCCACAGCGGAGGGGGGGCCCTCAATCGCTGTTGTCAACAGATCGTCACCTAGCACCTCACCACCTAGGGGCCCCTCCGGAGCACCGAATACACCGGGGGGCCCCTCAGGTACCCTCACGGGGGCCCCCAACCCCTCAGCCGCGACGGCCTCTCCGTCGATTTCCATGCTGTTGGAGGGGCTCTCCTCTTCAGTTGACACCTGGTGCTCCATTTTTATGTTACCACACCCAACAGAAACCCTAAACCCTAAACCCTAAACTCAAAACCCTAAACCCTAAACCATAATGCAGCGGCGCACCCCCTATTTCCCAGTGGTTGTCCGCATGGGGTGTATGTCCACCACATGAACTCTTGCAGCCGCTGCCACGCTGCTGCCGGCCTCACAGTGTCTGTACACCTAAAAGCTGAAGCCCACCAGCTAGCTAGCCAGCTAGCCAGAGATCCCTCAGCAAGCAACCAGAACAAGCCGAGAAGATAACACCGAGGAGCTCTGAATGCAGCTCAGCTGGAAAACACGAAAACAACTCCAACTGCTGCTGCTCCTAACGCCCCGGCTGACTGCCCCTGCAAACCCCAACTCTGCTAGTGCGGCCGCCAGCACGGAGGCCCCAGCGGAGATTGGGGGCCCCTGCGGAGATTGGGGGCCCCTGCTGGTGCCGCTGAAGCAAAAGTAACCCAGCTGGTGTGCCTTGAAGAGTCCCTTCCTTGTTGCCAACAAGAGTGAAGGAACAGCCGGCGCCTCCTTGTGTGTGAGGTGTAGGTACACCGCAGAAGGAGGGCACTAGGGATGTGGAATGACGTAGCTTGTTAGCACAGAGAGGCAGTGAGTGGCTCTCCTGCCGCGTTTCCAGCGGTGGTTGATTTTATAAATAACACCCCTTTATCCATTTCTCCTGGTCAAGAGCTCGAAATGAGAGAAAGCAGCTTTAATAAAAGACGGGCTTAGCAAAGAGGGCAAGACAGACACACCGAATGATGCCGCTGGAGTGGGGCTCGCAAGCTCCAGCCCCCCAAAGGCGCTCATGTCGAGAAGAATTAAACATTTTTTAATTTTTATTTTGTTTTACTATTTGCAGTTTCACAAACAATTTTATTTTTCTTTGTCAATTCTTTGGTTGTCAGGTGAATGCCGCATCCTGCGTACTTCTGCACTGTACACACAGCTCGCAGCACCACCTTCTTTATCTGCTCGGATGTGCAGCAACAAACACATCATTGGCTGCTCGTTTGAGTTTGTGTTGACGTTTTGGGGGAGGAAGGTCTTTACTATTAGGCCTAGCTACTGCTGCGAGTTTTGCACACTGTATCTGTAGCTGTAATATTCGAACACCTCTTGCCTTAAGGTAAGAGCGGTTTCCAATGGCCTTACGTTGCAATACAGTAGAATATTTCATTTAAAGACATTTTAAAGAGATGTGTTTCCTGTCCACCGCTCTATCTTTTCGTCTTACCACTGCCTTACTTAGGGCCTCACGGCCATATGCCTCTTGTGGTGCGTGCCGGCCTCCACTACAGCAGGCTGCAGCTAGCTGGAGCTAGCTGGTTCTGCTCTCTATACGTGCAAATGGATTCCCATTTCAAAGGTGTTCTCAGCTGCATATCAACAACACTTCCAGCATGAGTGTATTACACTCTAAGCTGATGCCTAGGCGGTCACCAAAACATTAAAAAAACAATTTAATTCTGAATTTATCTAGTTAGGGTGCAAGGTGCTTGCGGTGTATCTTTTTCCACATTTGTCTTTAAGCATCTTCGAGAATAGTTGGAGTGTCTTGGCAGTCCAATTCGCGTGGCTACCCAGCCATCCAAGGATTAATTACCGAAAGACGGTAGAATGCAGGCAAGAAATCTGTCGCCAAGCCGCTGCCATCATTGCCCACAAGTTTGTGTTTGCGAAGTGCATGAGGCAGAGGCCACTAGCAGACAAGAGGTGAATAACCTGACATAGAAACAACTTTCTTTTAGTAGTCTCTTAATTTATGAACTAATTAGTAACATGGTGTTGTCCTAGAGGAACAACTGCAAAAGGATCGCCGTTATTTTTCTGTGCGAAAAACGGATCTATCGTCAGCAACACAAACTTTAGGTGCATGTACACCTGCGTTTCAATGGCTCTGCTTGTTCCGCACTTCCGCATCAAGGCGCAGAAAACCTGGAATGATCCATTTCAACTCTTTCATATTTAAACTATTTTAATTTATTTCGTGATTTTTAAAACAATTCTTTGCAGTTTCATGAGGGAAAATCCAAACTTCTCGATGTGTTAAATTCCAGCCATTCCGAAATGCGGGTTGGCAACTAGTTCAACTTTCTCACGGCAGTTTGGTGAAATTTTTACGGTAGCTCCTTTTGCTTTTGCGTTTACAAATGCCATCGTGATGAACAAATAATAACCTCACGGTTGATTTGTTTTGGCGGAAACAAATGGAAATGCATTTCTTCAATATTCAACTTATCGCTGGCCAGGCAACAAGAATTTCTCCACAAATATCAAAGTTTCTTGCATTAAAGAAACAAGAAAGATTCGAAATTCTGTTCGCAGATGTCAGCCAGCTGGTGTTGAGTACGTCAGCCAACGCGAGTTGATTTGGGAAAAGAGAAAATCTCTGTCGAGACTCAAGTAGGAAATATGGCAAGTGCTTTTTCTTTTGGTGTCTGTTTTCCTCCACTTGGCTCGGGTGCGAACTGTACCTTCTAACGGTTGGTCTTGTTAGTAGAGGAACAGATAAAACAAAGCACCCCATCACTTGCCAGCACCTTTAATATCTCATAATAAAGTTAAGTTTGCCTCTCGTTACCGGTGGCGAAAACTGTCAGCAAAACGAACGGTTTCTTTGCGTTGTCCTGCTGCTGCTCGGGTGGCTTCACGGTTCATATCAAGGCCCTGCATGCTCCTATTTAAGTCATTAGTGGCCTCTGCATATTCTTGGCGGTCTGGGGCTGACCGGTGATACTGCTCGCATGGTTGTTGGCAGTCCGATCTTGGTGTTCGCCTTTCATAAGCTTCTCTGGGAGCTCTTGCGTCCGCATAGCAGCGCTGAGGTGCCTCCCTCTCCTCTCGGCTGTTTCTGTTCTCCTCCCCTTGCTGAGACCTCTGCTCCCCCCCCAAAGCCCGAAGATGGTTGGACCGTGCGTCTCCAGCCTCATCGCGTTCCGCTTTAATTCGCGCTGCGATGTCTGAAAAGCCGGGAAAAAAAAGAGAAACCCGCATTATTCACTGCTTTAATTAAAAAGGAATATTGAGCTGCTGTACAGTTTTTATTATGGCTAGTTTTGGTTGTTTCTGTTCATTGAAATGCAATGTGCAAAGGTGCAGATGCGACACACGGGGTGGAGAAGCTCTGCTCTCACCGGGTGTCAACGGCCATTGGACCCTGCGTGCCTCTGCAGCTTGAGCGAGACGTTCATGCGCCTCCTCTGCTCGCTGCTGTTCCGCTTGGTTGCATCTTTTGTAGATATCGAATGCCTCTTGTTGGCGGTTCCTGCGGTGTCATGGAAAGCGGAAACTTTGCGGCATTTTCTTAGTACAGTTTGTCTTATTAGAACATAAATACCAATACCAATGTGAGTGACAGAGTGAGAAGCAGAAAATAATGAAGAAATGAAGAGATTAGACCCATTCCGGTTTATTGCAATTGGGGTGTATGTTCACCTGAAATCGTGACGGTAGGAAGAAGTCCAGTCTCTCGTTCCATTTTCGTCAATAGCAAAAATAGTGCTGGACGCAATTTTTATTGGCACGTTTCGCCAATCGCCTTTTGAATAAGCAACTGTGTATTCTGTAGCCCAAGGATCAAATGTGGCCTGCATAGGCCTTACATCTGGTGCTGTGAACAGAGAAAGTTCGTTCCGCAGGTCCGGATTTAGACGGTCCTCATACCTGAAAGAAGGCAAACCCTAAACTTTAAACTCTAAACCCTAAACCCTAGCCACAAATCCTACGATTTAAATAACCCCGTATACTTTATCAAATGCTGACAAGAGAGCCTCAAGAAAAGGGTTTCTTTCTGGATGGATGCATGCGTGTATAACAGCCCCTAGGTGTGTAGAAATACCAGTTGTCGTTTAGGCACATCGCATTAAACGTTTTGCGCCCTCCTCGTAGCGAGTTGCTTCCGTGCATGGACAGCATGGGTGGAACTTTTCCTCCTATGTTACTCATTGTGTCTCTGTTCGCCACGAAGCCTCTTGGTTGCACAGGAGAGCTCGAGGGCTTCCCAGACTGGTAGTAATTGCCGTAGTTTGATGAAGACATGTGAAGTGTATGCGACCAAAGCTGCTTATTTTCCAGTTGCCAATGACTAACAGCAACAACTTCTCGATATTGTAGCGGCTTTAGCTTACGATCACCAGACCCCGCTGGCCTCGCTTACGCCTTTGAAAAAAGCAGGGGGGGAAAGGCAGCTGTATGCTGTAGGAAGTGTGCGACAAATGGGGAGAGAAGCCCAGCTGCTGTGGAGGTGCAGGTTGATGGAAAAGGTCAATTTGCTATCACCAGGAGACAGTTGCTTGCAAAAACCCGAAATTACCCTTGCCTGTGGTTGTAGATGTACACCGCAGTTATTCAAAAACACGCTTGGCTGTAGAAGAACCTCTCATTTGCTCTTCCAGCTGTCTGAGGACTGCGAACTTGTAAGGGTTCGCGCCAAGCCAGTTAGCAGTAGGTGGCTTGATCTGGAGATCTTCAGGTCATTCTACTACCAGTTCAATGGCAAGCAATTATGCTTTTATATGAAGCAAAAAGAAAAGGTCTTCGCCTGCGTTTGTCCTAGTGTTTATTCTGCTGCTCTGCGCTGTGCTGGAGAAAGCAATTAGTAGATGCAAGTCCTATACCGCGAAACTTGAACTGATTTCCCACAATACTAGCTAGTATTCAGTTGGTGGACGATTTTAATTGAGTTACGAGACTGATTTTACGGTGGAAGGTTGTTTAAGTATATGAAGCAGGCCCTTCGGACCAGCGCTGTCCAGTCAGTGGGTTGGCCACACTGATTATACGTTCCCAGAAGTGTGCATCTCTTTCTGGTAAAGCGCTACAAAAACAGGAACACAAAAAGCAATGAAAAAACAGCAAGTAGAGACAAAAGGGTTTACATGACGTCTTTATCTTGTGGTCGCCTGGGAATGCCGCAAGAAACTACACCCATTTCCCATTTGCCTCCAGCGGACCATTGACCCTCTGGTCATCCCATTTATCCACAGCTCGCCACAGAGCCGCACTACAAAAGCTTTCACTAAAGATAAGCGGGTTGAATTCTCAAGAGCACTTAAAGAAGCCGACCTTTTTGTCGCTCTCTGCCTTAAACGCTACCAAAACTCTACCAAGAAGGTGCCCCAGTGTGTCCACATGTTCGTTAAAGGCGTCACTCAAATTCTGTTCGCTGTTATGGCAGAAGCAAATCTCATGACAGTCCGAACTTTTTTGCAAAGGCATTGAGCTACATGGCACGTTTCTTAACTATAACCTCAACCGTCCAATCGAAAACAAATATTTAAAAAAAATGACAGCAGCACTAGCAGCACCACACCTCCCCTCGTACGAAACACCTCAAGTGCATTGCGAGAGAGACACCTTAAAGGTCAGCTAGCGACCCAAAAGAGATGCTAGGCTAAAGCACCAAGCAGCAAGCAGCAGCAGCGGGGCCCTGAAAAGACAACTGCATGCAGCTGCGATATAGGAAGCCTCTAAAATACAAAACCAGACAGTCGACACTTCCACAAGCGGGAATGGCCAATACGCGTGGCGCGCGCGCCGAGACTACCGAGCAGCTGTGGGAGGACACAGTGGAGTGTTCCAAATCTCTGCAACATGGTGAAAATAATAATATACATAAAAGCATATATATATTTATATATATGAGATGCAGGGGCTTCACCTCAGCCTGCTCGAAGCGCGTATGCTCAGCAGAAAACGAAAACGACGCTGGCCTGTCCAATAATGCCGGTAGCAAGAAGTGCACACGTACGCCACCGGCCCTACTGACGTTCTATAACTGCCAAACTAGCAACACGAGTGCATGCCGAATTTCACCCTTCCTTCCATTGGCAACTCTAAACAGTTTTTTAATAACGCATCGCAAGGCCGTTTGCGGAGCTGGCGAACAGCAAGCTGCTGGTGGGCTGCCTGCCATGACGCCTACGCGACGTATGTGTACATCCTCCTGCGGAAACAAAATAACAAAAACCTTTCATAATGCCGTCGAGTCCCACCACATGTGCTCTTGAAGGTTTCTGGAATTGTTTGAATATGCTGCGAGTTTTCTGAAGGTAATTCTGTGCCTGCGGTTTTAAGGAAAGAAAGAATGAATAAAAGAAAGGCTTACATGTCGCCAGGGCCGCGTTGTATGTACTCGCGCTCAATGAGCACCTCGATGCGGTGTTTAATGAGGGCAGGAGAAGGCACAAACCGGGGTGCAAGATGGCTGCATACTTCCGCAACAAGTTCATTGTGGAGAATCCGCTGCCGGCCTTTCAACACCCTCACGATCGCCGCTTCCACCCTGCACAAAAAACAAACTCGCACTAACTGCCGTTTCTATACTAGGGGTTCAGGCTACAGCAAAGGCTTGCTTGCTGCTCTCCGGGCTATGCTGTCTGCATGCAGAGCCGTGCAAGATAGCCACATGCAGCCAGTGCTTCTTGTACGTTTCAGGGGTTTGGGGGTTCAGAACTTACAAGTGGTTTCTGTCCTGCTCCACGCTAGCCGGGACGTCTGCGCCGGCCTGGGGTTCCAGCTGAATAGCCGACGAACCCCCGAGGCTCGCGAGGGTCACAAGCGGCACTTTGACGCGAATCAGACGCATAGAAAAATCCGCATTCACCTGAAGTACACCATAAGACAAAAGAAATGAGACATGAATTATGAAAGGCTGCGAGAGGACGGAAGAAAGCCACGCAAAATCAGTTTTTGTACAGACAGATTTATGGTGAAGTTGCACGGAAACGACAACGCGGCGCTATCTGACTATGAATGCTTTTCTCGTTTAGTCAGTTTACGTATAAGGGTTTATTTGGACTAGAAACCAAATATGTTTTCGCAAAGGTGAATTAGGAAAAGGTTGTTTCGGCTGTCGTCGCTAATCGGCGCTTACCTCGAGAACATCCGAATCCTGCAGGTCACGAGTGGCGGCTGCCTGATCAGTGAGGCGTCGCATCAGCAGCCTGCGATGGAAGAAAAACAGATTTGAATGCTTCTTCAAAGTGCAAAGTATGCAGCAAAACAAGAGAAGAACTCCTCTGTGCTGGCCGGAAAGCGGAAGGCTGGTAAGGGTATCGGGCTGCACCCCAAAAGGGTGAACAGAACGTCAGCAGAAAAACCCGAAAAATGGAATTACCTGCACTTGGGCGTGCAGAGAGACATCAGCTGTCGACGCAGCTCCGCCTCAGATATATTTGGGCCAGTCTTCTCTTTAAGACGAGACAACAAACGGCCAACTGACACGGAAGGCACGTCATTAAAGGAACACAAAATGCACATCTGCAGAGTCGAACACTCCAACTCATGGCGACTCGTTGCAAACGTCCCCCGCACGATGGCACGTCCCTGTCCATACAAAAACCCAGCAAATAGAAACGAGAACCATAAGAGAAAGCAAGCACAAAAATATTCCAAAATTCAAAGTACTTAAACAGCAAATAATGGCAAGGCAACACGAAAAAAGGGCCGGCGTTATGGGAAAGCAGCTGCACTAAGAAACAAAATCCGTAATAAGACGAGATTCAACAAAAAAACCGCATTTTAGCAAATCTGATAGTTCCGAGACTACCACGAAGCTGGGCGGTCAGTTCTATTCAACACAGGAACAGAAAAATGCAATGGAGCTCATCCTACCTCTTCAAGTGCGAACTTCAGGACTCGGCCTGAGTGTCTCGAAAGATAAAAGGATGTGAAAGCATCTACAGACCAGCGTAATGACGCAGGCAAAAGCGATAGATCTGACACGCTTTCCCCCCCTGCGAGCCAAGTGGAGTGGGTAAGCACTGTGCATTCGAATTCAGGTGTACAGACACCGCAGTTACGAAGTCCGTGTGAACCCGCCCTCTGGTGGCCGCCGCCATGCGCTGCCATGTCCTCATCAGCTGCTGTTCCGCCAGAACATTCCATTGAATTTGTCTGAATTGCATCGACAGCTTCTCCTAAGCCAGCAGGAGGAGCGCCACTGCCTCCCACGTCTGACAAGGCAGCTGCGCATGGCTCCACCCTTTGGAGCTCCCAGTGGCCAGCCAAGCCCCCATCTGCCCTGATACTTGTACTGCTAGCGCTGGCGCTCCACTGCGTCTGCATGCTGTGGACCCCCCTGCACCACAAGTAACACATGAGCTGATGGGCGCTGCTCAGCAAAACACAAAAGCAAAAAATATCACCGAGAGCCGGAGGGTATGCTTGAAAAAAAGGACTTTTCCTGCATATTCAGGAACAGCCACAATCCCGTTTTGTGGCCTAGTGTCTGGACATAATATTAGCAATATTTTTATACTCATGCGCTGGACTTGAATCCACTTTATTAAACATACAGGTTTATGCATGTACCTGTTTGTGTACATATTCACACATATAATTGAAAATGTCTAAACGCACTTGGAAGTGTACACCAGGAGATGAAATATGGAAAAGGACGTAAAAGCACATAAAATAGATATAATGATACATACGCAGATATATAATCCATCATACATGTACAGAAATATGAACATAAGTAGGCAGTGCGAGTCGTGCACACCCGTCAGGAAGTTGCGTTTTGTATTTCGTGAATTCGTCCATCAGCTGGCCAGCCACAAACAAATCTCTGAACATGCTTTCAAGTTTCGTCGTGTACTGCTGCCCTGCATACACCGCATTTTTCAAAGTACGCATAGACGATCCACATACACCCTAAACCCTAAAAAAACTAAAGTAAAATAAATGAACTAGACAAAGCGCTTTCGACTGTTCTACTATCCACAGTACACAAAAGGCAAATTAAACCGAAAGAAGAGGCATAATAAACTGAAAAGAGCAGAGGCCCTCACCGCATTCAGCCTTAAGCTTGGCCACAAACAACTTCTCAGCCTCGATGCTTGCAGTGCGATTCTGCAAGAGTCGGCGGGAGAGGAGCTGCAGGGGAGCACCAGACACAACCACTTCTTTCCATCCTGATGGACTAAATGCATAATTTAGTTTATTAATAGAAACAGCCAAAGGTAGATAATCAATTAAACATCCCTTATAAAAGTATACCCCCCAAAAAAAGTAGAAACGGATAGATGTACCCCTGGTGAGAATACAGCTCGATGTTGTTCCTAACCTGTTTATAGTGCGCCTCAAAGACGTCCTTGTCTCGCAGATACCTAAACAAGGCCAAGAGGCCTTCCAGGATTTCCTCTGTCTCAGCCTCTGTGGACATGCGAGCCCCTTTTCTGAAGAAGTCGTCGAGGTACGAAGCCAGAAAGCTAGGGGAGCGCCAATCTGCGCCCAGAAATCCTTCGAATGACTGAACACCGCAGCAAAAAAACTAGACATCCGTAAACAACGGTTTTTACACCCTAACTTACAAATGCTCTTAAGGCCCGTCCCACCTCACTAAACAAAAAGGAAACTAAAGCAGGGGCAGCATGGCTGGAGGCCGCTGGAAACAAAATACTCCGAATGACATAGTTGTATTATCTATGTATGCA
>NPHX01000093.1:272545-285045 GCA_002271815.1 Eimeria falciformis | reverse complement strand
AGTGGCCTTGGCAGCAAGACACAAAAAAAGGTTTTAGGGTTTACATTTTAAGGTCGACGGTCTGGCTTACCCGACGCTCAACTGAAACAACCACCTCCCCCACCAAAATGCTTATTTTGCAAAATGATGATGATGCTGCTGCTGCTGCTGCTGCAGGCCAGCGGGTGTCTCGACAGCAGCGTAGGTTCGCCAAGTGACCCTTCCACAACTTGAATGTTTTTCGTCGTTTTCCCTGTAGCCAGAACCAAAGCCTAATTAAGCCACTATTCCAAATTTAGTGTTCAGGGTTTAGGGTTTAGGGGTTAGGGTTTAGGGTTTAGGGTTTAAACCCCCATGCTTGAGGCGTCGCTTGCCCTACATGTAAGCAACGCCTGCTGCTTGTCTCCCACAAGCAAGATCCTAAACCCTAAACCCCAAACCTTAAACCCTATGCTGTGGTCGTCTTTCAAATAAAATTTAGCTTTTTAAAAAATACCGAAGGTTAAGGGTTTAGGGTTTAGGGTTTAGGGTTTAGGACTTTGGGGTCATCGTCAGCGACTCTAAGGGCCCTCGAAGAAGAGGCTGGTTGCCGCTGCTGCTGCTGTCTCCTGGTACTCAAACTAGCATAATTTCTGCGTAAACCCTAAACCCTAACCCCTAAACCCTAACCCCTAAACCTTAATAAGCACGTCGCTGGGCGTAGGGCGCCTCAGGTGCAGTTCAAAGAAAGTGCTGCAGGGCGGCTGAGAGCGCCGTTGTAAACCCTAAAGAGTAAGGGAACTAAAAGCTCTTAAAATAGGAGCCCCTGCCTTTTTGCAGGGGGCCTTTGAGGGGCTCAGGCTAGAAATTGCTGAAGAGGCACGGGCTATGAAGAGACAGACGGACACACAGAGAGAAAACACGTTAAGCAACAAAACCCTCCATAGGGCAAAGCAAAAACAAAAAGAGAGACAGAGACAGAGAGGCAGAGAAAGACAGAGAAAGACGGAGGTTCATCCTCCCTCCTTAGCTGAAGGGTTCGCCAGGGCAGGACACATTCTGCTAAGAGCCAAGGCACCTCGAGGCCAAACGCAAAGTGCAAGTCACCTTGGCCTCGTAGCGCAGCCAAGTTTTTTCTTGCCTTTGAAAGCCTTTCTAGCCAAGGCCCCCAAAGAGACGGGCCAGAGGAAGACCCTCGCATCAGTCCTCAACAACTCAGCAGTGTCTTTCTCTCCTTCTCCATCTTTCACATCTTAACAACAACAACAACAGCAGCAGCAGCAGCAGCAGCAGCAGAAGCGTGTGTAAATGGAGGAGTTAATTAGAGGGCCGGACGTGACTGACCTTGAAGAGCGGCTTTTGACAAAGGCGGAAAAAACCGCCAGGGCAACGCGCCGGCTGCTGGAAGCCGCTGAGCTCAACGAGACAGAAAGAGTTGTATCCCTCCTCAAAGAGGGAGCAGACCCCACCGTAGAGGCCAGCCATAAACCCTAAACCCTAAACCCTAAACCCTTAGCAGAGACTGCGCATTCGCTGGCAAACCACGGGTAGGAAGGAACTCCCAAGAATGAACTTGTTAGGGTTTGTGGTTTGTGGTTTGTGGTTTACAGGACGAGGGTCAGTGGAGTGCGTTGCAGTGGGCTGTGGTTTACGGCAACGAGCGCCTCGTGCGGGAGCTCCTGCGGTGTGGAGCAGCAGCAGCACTGCTGCAGCACCAGCAGCAGCAGCAGCAGCAGACGGTACATGCGCTCCCATGGCTGCTGCTGCCCGGGCTGGAAAAGCACATGCAGCAGGAGCAACGGCGGATTCAGCTGGCTAGAGAGAAGGACACACCCAAAGCCCCAAAGGCCCCAGAGCAACCTGTGTCTGCTGCTGCACATGCAGCAGCAGCAGCAGCAGCAGCCGCAGCAGCCGCGGCAGCAGCAGCTGCTGCTGCTGAAAAACCAGCGACACAGCCACCTGCAACCTCTGCAGCAGCAGCGCCGCAACAGCAGCAGCAGCAACCACAGCAGGAGGCTCAGCCTGTGGAACTAGCTGCACCAACAGCAGCAAAAGCAGCAGCAACAGCAGCAACAGCAACAGCAGCACCAACAGCAACAGCGGCATCAGCAGGTGGTACTCCAACAGGTTGCGACACCCCAGAAAAGTCCTTAGGGCAATCAATTCCCATACGTCCAACCAAGAGAAAATACTCTCCTCTGTAAAATGCAACACCCTAAATCCTAAACCCTAAACCCTAACCAACACGTTTTAAGCCGTAGACCACCAGGACATGCACATGGCACGAAGGGCTTTTATTGCTATCCAGGTTTTACATTGAGTTAGGGGTTTAGGGTTTGTGGTTTGTGGTTAGCGGATAGTAGTTTGTGGTTTAGGGTTTGTGGTTTGTGGTTTAGGGTTTGGGGTAGATGTGGTTTTTGCCGCAGACACTGGGCAGCATTTAAGGGAGAAACACGCATTTTTAATTTGCTTTTGAAGGCCGGATTGTCCCCGTACACCACGGACATCTTAGGCAACACTGTCTTACATCAGGGTATGCTGCTGCTGCTGCTGCTGCTGCTGCTGCTGCTAGTTTTGCTGCTGCTAGTTCTGCTGCTGCTGCTGCTGCTATTCCTACTGCTGCCGTTGGTTTCCTTGTTGCAGCTGTTGCTCATTGCATGCGTTCTCAGCGGCTGGTCGAGCTGATGCTGCTGCTACTGCTGCTGCTGCTACTGCTACTGCTGCTGCTGCTCTTTCTGCTGCTTTTTCTGCTGCAGCTGCTGCTGGTGGCTCAATAGAGACAGTGAAGACAATTTTGGGAATTGGCGTCTCCGTGGAAGCAAAGAATTTAAGGGGCCACACTGCTGCTGCACTTGCTGTTGTTAGTTTATGCACTGCTGCTGGTGTTGCTGCTCTTGCTGCTGCTGCTGCCGGCGCTGTCACACCTGCTGTTGTTGCTGTTGCTACTGCTGCCACTGTTGCTTTTACTGCAGCTACCGTTGCTTCTTCTGCTGCTGCTGATACTGCTGCTGCTGCTGCTGCTACTGCTGCCGCTTTTTCTACTGCCACTGCTGCTGCTGCTGCTGCTACTGCAGCAGCTGCTTTTGTTGCTTCAACTGCTGCTGCTGCTGCTGCTTCTGGTGCTGCTGCTGCTGCTGCTTCTACTGCTAATACTGCACCTGCTGATGCTAGTGTTACTGTTGCTGCTGCTGCAACAGCTGTTGCTTTTCGTAGTGCTGGTGCTGGTGCTGCTGCTACTGTTGCCCTTGGGTTGCTGCATCGGCTGCATAAGCGGCGGTCCAATGCAGCAGGATGCTTTAGCAGCAGCAGAAAACACACGGGAGCACATGCTGCTGCTGCTGCTGCTGCAGGATGAAGACTGCCGCGCTTTGCTTGACGCAGCAGCAGCAGCAGAACGTTGCCCGCTAACTGGCGCTGCCTTTTCCTGGAAATGCATGCGCTATCTTTGCTCCTTTACACTCGACTTTTACTCGAAGGCAAACCTTAAACCCTAAACCCTAAACCCTAAACAATAAACAATAAACAATAAACAACAAACTATCTATAGACAATAGACAATAAACACTAAGCCCTAAACCCTAAACCCTAAACAGTAAACACTAAACCCTACGTTGAGTATCTCAGGAAGCTGTGGGTCTCTTTTGGACGGCCGAATCTCCCGAGATGGCAGAATGTGAGAAGCTCATCACCTGGTAAACCCTAAACCTTAAAGTCTAAACCCTAAACCTTAAAGTCTAAACCCTAAACCCTAAGCTGAACCTTTCTTGTGGTGTGTAGGCTTAGGGCACTTAGACGCTAGAGTTTAGATGCAGCACTTAGCAACTGCGTGATGCCGCAGCCAGCTCTGCTGCAGTTGCTGCTATTGCTGCTGCAATTGCTGCTGGTGCTGCTGCAGTTGCTGCTGTTGGTGCTGCTGCGGTCGTGTCTGCTGCCTAGGTGCGACTTAGCCCAGCGCGCTTCCCTTTCTGCCGAGCAGCGGCTCTTGGCGGCTCTTGACGACGGAAGCCTCGAGGCAGTGCTGCAGGTAGCTGGCCCTTCTCAGCAGCACGCTGCTGCTGCTGCTGCTGCTGCTGCTGCCGCCGTTGGTTTAGGTGCTGCTGCTGTTGATGAACGGTTGGTTCAGCTAGCTAGCCATCCAGCTAGCTATCCAGCTATCTAGATGGCCAGTTGGCTAGCTAGCCAGCTAGCTGGTTTGACTGTTGTTGCTCGTTGTTGCTTAGGCAGCACGGGAGACAGAGGAATGTCCTCTCAACTGCCGTCTCGAGGCATTTATAACGAGAGAGAAAAAGAGATTGCAGATAGAAACCCACATCGTTAAGGCCTTGCAGCTCGCTGTCAGTCCCTGCTCGTGCTGCTGCTGCTCCTGCTGGTGCTGGTGCTGTTGTTGCTGCTGTTGTTGCTGCGGCTGCTCCTGTACCCGCTTAGGACGCTGCAGCACCTGAAGCTGCTGTGGTTGTTGCTGTTGTTGCTGCTGTTGCTGCTTCTGCCTGCACTTCGTTGGGTGCAGTTTGCTATATGCCGTCTTTCAGGAGCAGCAGCAGCAGCAGGAAACGTTAGCCATCTGCGCAAAAGGCACTGAGGGCCAAGTTCAGCAGCAAACGAACCCGACAGCGGACACAGACGCCACGCAGCAGCAGCAGCAGCACCAGCAGCAGGCAGGTAACATGGAACAAATGCAGCAGCAGCAGCAGCAGCAACAGGAGGTAGGTAACATGGAACAAAAGCAGCAGCAGCAGCAGCAGCAGCAACAGCAAAGAGAGGGTAAAGCGGACATGCAGCAGAATCAGCAAGACCAGCTGCACCAGCTGCAACAGCAGCAACAGCAGCGAGCAGAGGAGGAGCAGCTGGAAGACCTTCTTGGTTTGTTAGTGGAGGCAGAGACCGTGTGCTGTACGCAGAGCTTGCTGCAGCAGCTAAAGTGCTGCTGCCGCAGGTTGCTCGCTGAGCGGACCCTGAAGGCCTTTCTTCGCAGCAGCAGCAACAATGCAGCAGCATGCCCCGCCATTCCATTCTTCGAGTCAGGAGACTCCTTGCTGCTGCTGCTGCTGCTGCTGGTGCTGTTGTTGTTGCTGCTGCTGTTGTTGCTGCTGCAGCAGTTGCTTCTGCTGCAGAGTTTGTGTGTGTGTGTTTTGTGCAGAAACTTTTGTATGGCTTTTGAGGAGGCGAGGGAGCTTGGCGCTAACAGGATGCTGCTGCATGCAGCAGCAGCAGCAATTTTTAAGGACGAACACCACATGTGGGGCTGTCTGTCTGTCTATCTAGTGCAGCAGCAGCAGCAGCTGTTGCAGCAGCAGCTGTTGCAGCACCTGCTGCTGCAGCAACAGCAGTGACTGTCCTGTTTTGTTGTTTTGCTGCTGCAGTTTGCTGCGTGGCCTCTGCGAGTCCCTAGAGCCTCTGCTGGCCTTCAGCGATTGGGCTGCCTGCTGTGCCTCACCAAGTGTCTCCTCCTCTTTCCTCTCTTCTCTCGAAAACCCAGAAGCTTTTGAGAAACAACTAATCACCTTACAGGTCAGGTTTTAGGGTTTAGGGTTTAGGATTTAGGGTTTAGGGTTTAGAGCGAAGGTACTCTTGTACGCTTTTCCCTTGCCTTAGGCATTCTTCGTCCTTACCTGTTCGTTACAAAGAGATATCTGCCCTACAACGTTTTTGGCTGTTTCTCTCTGTCTCTCTCTGTCTCTCTCTGTCTCTATCTTTGTCTGTCTCTCTCTGTTTTTCTCTATTAGTCTGTCTCTGTCTCTGTATGTGTCTGTCTCTGTCTCTGTCTCTGTCTCTGTCTCTGTCTGTCTCTGTCTGTTTCTGTCTGTTTCTGTCTGTCTCTGTCTCTGTCTCTGTCTGTCTCTTCCCACTTGTCTGTTCTCTGTTGTGTGGTTTTTCCTCTTAGGATGAAATTAGCGTTGCACACGAGGCAGCGGTACCTGAGGAGCTGCTTCGAGCTGCCGGGTAAACCGTAAACCCTAAACCATAAACTTTAAACCCTAAACCCTAATCCCTATTTACACTGCAATGCCTCTGGCCTGTGGGTTCTGGTGCTTTTGCTGTTGTTGCTGGTGGTGGTGGTGGTTCTGCTGCTGCTGTTGCTGGCTGGTGGTGTACGTTGGTCCGGTTGTTTCTTTTGTTTTGCAGGTCCCTGTGCAGGCAAATGGAAGTTTTGTTGATAGATGCAAAGAGAATACAAGAAGAAGCCAAACTCCTGGCGAGTCTCTAAACCCTGCGCTCTATTTCTGTTGTCTCTTCTTGTATCTCCTGTCTCTCTCATCCGCTTTTCTGCCAGTCGCTTTCCCTCACTCCATCTCCCACTCTGTCTCTGGATCTGCCTACGGTTTAGGGTTTAGGGTTTAGAGTTTAAATTTTAGAGTTTACGGTTTAGGGTTTAGGGTTTAGGGTTTAGGGTTTGGCGTCTCTGCAGGCCCAAGCCAAGGCGAAAAAGAAAAAGGCAAAGGCGAAGAAAAAAGCTAAGCCTTAAACATTCAGCAGCAGCCATCATCAACAGTAGCAGCAACAGCAGAAATAGTAGCAGCTGAAGCAGCGATAACAGCAACAGTAGTAGCAGTAGCAATAGAAACAGCAACTATAGCAGCAAGAACAGCAGCAGCAGCAGCAGCAGCAGATCCCCTTGGCCTGTACGCGTGGCATTAGCTCAATTCAAACCTAGACGAAAAACAGCTTTGCTGTTTAAGCATCGACAGTGTACGTACACCTGAGTGTGGGTCCACCTGAGTGTATGTACACCTAAGTGTACGTACACTATGGATTGTACGTACACTATGGATTGTACGTACACCGGAGTGTACGTACACCGAAGCGTAAGTACACAAAGGAGCGTACGTACACCGGAGTGTACGTACACCTGAGTGTGGGTACATCCGATTGTGCGTACACTTGAATGTACGTCCAGCTGGCTTTGGGTACACTCGAGTGTACGTACAGCGGAGTGTGGGAATTTCCCACGAGGGTGTGTTGCTCTGCATGAACTATAAAAGCAGCAAAGGCAAGCTTTTGCTGCAGTGTACAAACGATTACGTTTTATATCTCAACCTTCTGGGGTTTAGGAGTTGGGTTCTGCGGCGGATTCCTCTGACCTAAAGGCAAAGGGCGCCTCGGCGGTATCAGATACTCCAGGACGTGGGGGTGACTGCGGCAGCACGTCATTTCTGCGGGTAGAGAAAGGCGGCAGCTGATGCCCCTCAGGAACGGCTTGCTGCTGCTCCTCTGGCCGACTCCTTCCAGTCTCCTTGCGGTCTGCTGCTGCTGCTGCTGCTGCTGCTGCTTGCTGCAAGCGTTGCTTTGCCTCCGCATGATCAATGGGTTGGTTAGCAAAGAAAGGCATAGCCTGCTGGTCAGGTCTCTGTTGTTGAGCGAGGAAAGGAGAGGCATTTTCTGCAGCAGCAGCACGTGTCTCCTCAGCCGCTGCTTGCCGTGTTGGTGTTGCCTCTTCCGGCTCCTCAGCTTGGTCCTTCTCTGATCTTGCTGCTAAAAAAAGCGCATTGTTTCTTCCTGCAGGAGGTAAAACGCTTTCGTCAGGTAATGGGCCTGTCATGTGTCTCGTGGGGTGCAGTGCTGTTGCATCTACCAAACTCTCTCCTCCATAGGGACCCGAGTTTCGCAACTGGTGCAGCTGATTTATGTGCTGCACCTGATTAAAGTGCTGTTGCTGCTGCAGCTGCTGCAGCTGCTGCAGCTGCGTCTGCTGCTGCGACTGTTGCATCTGCTGCTGCTGAAGCTGCTGCTGCTGAAGCTGCTGCTGCTGAAGCTGCTGCTGCTGTGACAATGTCAGCGGGTTAATAGCATTTTGGTGATGGTGTGGATGTTGGAGGTGATGCAGCTGCTGCAGCTGCTGTAGTTGCTGTAGTTGCTGCAGTTGCTGGAGCTGCTGCAGACCTCCTAGCTGCAGTTGCTGGAGCTGCTGCAGACCTCCAATTTGTAGTTGCTGCAGCTGCTGCAGCTGCTGCAGCTGATCTGCTCCGATGTGGCTGTGTCTGGCGTCTTGCGCCAGCTGCTCTGCCTTAGCCTGTTCTGCAGTTGCTTCCAGCTGACTTGTTTTTGCCTGTGCCTGCGCCTGCGTCTGCGGCAGCGACCCCAACCTGTCTAACTTTAGCTGCTGCAGCTGCTGAGGCAGCACCTGCAGCTGAGTGATGGGCAGCACATTAATAGCGGCAGCTGCTGCTGCTGCTGACAAGACAGCTACTGCGAGACCGAGAAGGAACCGCATGGTGAGGGTGTGGTAACGGGTGCCGACGGAGTTCTTGGTTTTTTTGCCTAAACCTTTCAAAATAATCTTTTTCAAAAGAAGAAAATAGCTTGCAACAGAAAAAGCGGGCAGCATCACCAGCAGCAGCAGCAAACTGCACGTGGGGAAGCACACACTGACACTCTGCTGCTCCACGTGCCTGACTATCCTATCGCCAACGCCCTCTATCTCCTCAACTGTACAAATTATACTTTATAAACTAATATTTTTTTTGATTCTTTTTAAAGAGAAAACACACAAACCGCCACAGGGAGAGGAAGGGGCTGGAGGTGACCTCGGCCATACCAGCTCAAGTGACCCACGCCTAAACCTCAAACTCTAAATTCTAAATTCTGAACCCTGAACTTTGAACTCTAAATCTTAAACTTTGAACTTTGAAAATTTGTTTATCTGGGAGAGCTTAAAGAGAAAAGCGCTCACAAAGGCAACGAAACGAGCCTGTCAGGAGAGGCACCCTAAAAGGACTGACGGATCTTTTGAGAACAGCGAGTCTCCGGACAACGTCGAGGGCACAAGATGTCTTTAATTGTTTTAGAAAGACAACAAACGGAAATGCTTTTAAGTCAATGAAAAGAGAGACCTGCGGGGTTGGTAGGAGGAGAGACTGGAGACGCTCCCAACCCAATTCGTGCCTTATCAGCATCACCAGACCACCCCCATAAATGCCGCAACCCCAACCGCTAAAATAAATATTGAGTGTTTCTTCCGCCTTTTGAAGTCTCTTTGCTGTCTCTGCTTGCCCCTCTGCAACTCCCCTCCCACTCTCTGGACTGCAGGAACAGACAGGGGTACCAGTCAGCGCCTCCCTCTCCCTCTTTTTCTCTCTAAATTGAACTTTTATCAGATGGATTGCACCTCGTGGGCGTTTTTGCCTGGGCAGATCCCCCCTTAGAGCGAATACCAGTGCAGCGAGAGAAACAGGGGAGGCAGCACTGACACAGAGGCAGAGATATAGCCAGAAAAAGACAAGACTTTCCCCTAAAAAAGCTACTAAACGCTTGTTTGTGTTTTAGTTTACAGAGAACCGCAGCAACTTGAGAGAGAGAGAAAGTGCTTCTTCGTCCGACGCCCAGCAAACTTCCTCGTGAGCGATGAGGGTGTGGGGAACTCATAACGCATCCTAAACCCTAAACCCCAAACCTTAAACCCTAAACCCTAAAAGCAAATACTTTTATTTATTAAATAAGAAGCATTTTAACTCACAAATCTAAACTTGTAATCCCTAAACCGCCCAGTCTATCCTTCGAAGAAAGTGGTGTGTGCTCTGTGAGGGAGCAACAAGAGGCGATACTCTGTTTTGTATGTTGCAGCACCTCCGCTAAGGAAGGTAAATGAAATACTTAAAGTTTAAAACAAATAATAAAAGAACTTTGAGTTTTGGAGAGATAGATGAAGGCAGCGGCAACCGCAAGGCAGCAACTTTAGTTTCCCCCTTGCAAGATAGAGGTGACCTGCACGGCAGCAGATCCGGCGATGAGCGTTCCGCCTGTCAGAATGGTTTAGACATATTTTTCTTTCAGATTTTCTTTGGGTTGCTTTTCATTTTTTGAGTCGCATGCAGCGATTTTCAGGTACAGACAGGTAACTTTAACAGGTTTTTTGAAGCAGCTTTCAGCAGCAGCAGGAAGGAAGATGGTACGCCATTTGCTAGCAGCAAGTGTGTGCCTGTCTGCTCTGTCTTCCTTTGGCGAGACAGCAGATCTTTTGGAGGCGATAGCTGACATGACATTGGGTTCCAACTTTCTTGAGGACATTGGTGAGTCTTTCAATGCAGCAACCGAGCTGCCCGACATCTCCGAGCTGGGAGAAGCCTTCATGGCTGCATCTGGCTTGGACTTTCGCCAGTTGCCCCAGGGGGTGGACCCGCAGAGGGGCGCCATGGGGGTGGCGGAGTCTCTGATTTCTCCCTTTACTCAGCCGTTGGAGGAGTTGCGTGCCCTGCCTGCTCGCCTAACACCAGGCCTCAACGCATTAGACAGCAGCAGCCCCCGCAGCAACGGCAGCTCGAAGCCTTCTTTCTCTCTTCGCGGTGTCAGCCCTTTTGACCCTGCAGAACTCGAGAGACTGGCGGAGTCAATAGCAGAAAACGTGGCTAACGGCACCGGTATGAACTTGCGCAATGCTATCCCCCTGCCTCTTGTTGCTGCTGGAGCAGGACGCAACCCCGGGGTGTCTGGCGAGGCGTCTCCTCCTTCCTCAGCATCAGCAGCAGCAGCAGCAGTTGCGCAGCTGATCGACCCACTAGGGCTGCTGCAGTCTCAGAGGCTGCAGGAGAAACAGCAGGTGCAGCTGCAGGCCGCGGAGGTGGCCGACGTGGAGAGACAGGCAGAGAGAGAAGCAGAAGAAACTTTTGACACTGAAAACATGACAGAAAAAGCAGGCAATGCCTCAGAGGAAAAGACAGAGAGGGAGAGATTGCTCGAAAAAGAGGCAGAAGAGGATGTGATGCAAGTAGAGGCAAACAATAACGCTCTGACAGAGGCCCAGCAAGAAAAGCCAGAGACAGACAGCGCCTTCACAGGAGCAGCTGAGACCTCGAGCTCAGCAGCACAGGCTGAAGAGAAAAAGTCAGTTGTAAAAGCAGCAGCCAAGGCAGCAGCCAAAGCGGCACTGGAGGCAGACAGAGCATTTTTGTCTGGCGGGGAGAAGGGCGGCAAGTCTCCTCAGCGTGTTTGGTCTCGGACAAATCCCTTTGGAATTCTTCAGATTCCCAGCGATAACTTGTATTTCTTGAACTGGGCCCTCCTGAACCCTCTGGCGATGCTCGAGTGGAAGGCGTTCGTCTTTAACCAGTGCATGGCCCTCGTTAACGACGAAGAAATATGCACGCGAACCCTCAAGGTGGAACCCAACACCGTTAACCATGGAGGCATCAACAGCCCCTGGGTGCCAAGCACCTCCCCTTAATGAGATAGCAGACAGGGGACAGCAGACGGGAGACAGGAGATAGGAGACAGGCATTCTCTTCTCTCTTCACACGCACCGCTTCGTCTTCAGCAGAGACAGGCAGCCCCGCAGCCAGCGGCTCGTTTCTGCTGCGTGCCAAGCCTAAAGTCGAAGAGCTCTAGCAGCAGCAGAAGCAAGAGGGAAGAGATAGCAGCAGCAGCAGGAGGATGCAGTGGAGATGCAGACATCGCGTAGCACTTGCGTCTCTTAGGAGTTGTCTCTTTAAACGCTCTTATGCCGGCTGTCTCTGCCGCTGAGGCTGGCTCTCTCTCTGCCCGCGCCTTATCCGTAGCGACTCGTCTCCCGCGGGGTGTCTGTACACTCCAGCAAGCACAAACACAATTGCCACCTGTCTCTTAGACAGAAGGGCTCCTGCTCGCTGCAGCACCTGCGGTACATGTGCTTGCTACTGCTGCCACAGCAGCAGCAGCAGCAACAACAGGAGCCGCAGCAGCAGCAGCTGCAGCAGCGGCGGCGGCACGCAGCCCCCGGCACTGAAGGTTTTATTAGCTGTTGCTTTAGTTGGTCTGACTGTTAGATGATTTGTAGGGAATTAGTGCCTCACATTTGTCTCCTGCTGCTGCTCTCTATATCCTGACTGCTGCTGTGTGGCATCGGTTTGCTGCCTCTCTGCCTGCTGCGGTAATCGCTGTCTGTGGGGTATCTACAGAAGCTCCATCTCTCCACTGCCGATGCTGTCTCCTCCCCTCTCTGTCTCCTCCCCTCTCTCTCTCTTCCCGCCTCTGAGGCTCGTTAAGGATGGGAAGCAGCGAGAGAAACAAAGCACGAGAAAATCTGCGCAACACAGTCGCATTATAAGTCTCCTCCTGCTGATGGTGCTGCCACTGCTACTGCTACTGCTGCTGCTGCTGCTACTGCTACTGCTCCTGCTGCCGCTGCCTTTGTGTCTCCAAAGGCAGACTAGTTGCAGAAAAGGCATAGATTTTTTCTGAAGGCAGAGGGCCTGCAGAGTTTCCATTGAGGCCTTGGAAAGACACACGAGGTCATGAGGCCATGAGGCCACGAGGTCACCTCTAGTGGGGTGTGTCAGTAGGCACCGCGTCAATGGAGAAAGAAGCAGGCGGAGCCAAGAGGGCCCAAATACAGCATCTAACAGCAAAATATTTTTTTAAAAGAAACAATTTGACTTTCGAGCTTTCTGCTGAAGAAGCGGCAGCAGCAGGGACAGGAGCTGCTGCTGGTGCTACTACTACTCCTGCTGCTGCTGCTGCTGATTCTTCTTGTCCAGCTGGTGTGCTTCAGCCTGTTTCAGCACGACTTGCAATTAGTAAAGCAGAGGCTTTGCAGAGGCTTTGCAGAGGCGAGATATTTCAACATCAGGGTGTGT
>NPHX01000093.1:237470-262128 GCA_002271815.1 Eimeria falciformis | reverse complement strand
GGTTTAGGGTTTAGGGTTTAGGGTTTAGGGTTTAAAGTTTAGGGTTTAAAGTTTAGAGTTTAGAGTCTAGGGTTTAGGGTTTAGGGTTTAGGGTTTAGGGTTTAGGTGTGTTGGTGTATACAGATCCAGTGGGCGCGCGCCTCGGTGGAGCAGCTCTTCCAGCAAGCCTACCGTCATCGGTGGGTTTCTGAGGGCAGCTGCTGTTGCTGCTATTGCTGCTGCTGCTGCTGCTTCTGTTGCTGTTGCTGCTGCTGCAGCGTAATGGCTGGTAAGAGTTGGTGCGTGGCGCTGCAGAAACCTCTTTGATGCGAGTGAGGCTCAGCAGATAGCCGTGTGGCAAGCAGAGGTTAAGGGAAGCACAGGTAACACGTTTTTGCACAGTCTAAAGCTTCTGCTGTTGCTGCTGCTGCTAGTGCTGCTGCTGCTGCTGTTCTTGGTGTGTATTGGGAGGTTTGGGAAGAGACAGCTGGCTGGTTTTGGGTTGCTGGTTTGTTGCCGCAGTCCCCTCAGGTGCAAGCGTCTCCGCCCTTGCAATCGGCGAGGCAGCTGTCCCCATCAAAGACGCCAGAGAAGAAAGAATCATGACAGATCACGGTCAGACCCTTTGTGCTGCTGTTGCTGCTATTGCTGCTGCTATTGCTGTTGCTATTGCTGCTCTTGTTGCTATTGCTGCTGCTATCGCTGCTGCTGTTGCTGCTGGGGCTCGTGGTGGCGCTGCTTCGCCTATTTCTACTGTTGCTGGTATTGCTGCTGCTGCTGCTCTTCTTGCTGCTGCTGCTGCAGGGTCTCTCACGTGGTCTCGGAAACAGACGGGATGCTAAAGCGCCACAGCAGCAACAGCAACAGCAACAGCAACAGCAGCAAGGGGAGCAGCGACAGCAGCAACCCATGCAGTTGGCGGAGCTGCTATGAGGCTCCCTAGGAGACACTTTAGAGAGACAGGTAACCGTGCAGCAGCAGCAGCGGCAAGAGCTGCTGCTGCACTTTGGCAGTGCTTTCAAAGCTGGTGTGAAGAGGCGATTTCTGGCTGCAGCAGGACGCTCGGGTGTACAGACACCTGGCTGCTGCCGTGTGTGTGTCAAGAAGGGAAGAGCTTTCTTTCTTGGCCTGGTCGTCTTGTAGGCAGCTGCAGCAAGAGCAACGTCGTTTACTGATGTTGTTGTTGCTGCTGCTGCTGCTGTTTGCATGCACACTTGGTGGTGAAGGGGTGGCTAGCGTATGAAGGCAGCACTAAAGGAGACGTGTGGGCCTCAGCGTATGGAGGCCGACACATTTTGTCGTGTCTCCTGTCCTGCCGCATCGTCGGCAGCAAACAAATCGATGCTGTCTCCTTCAGAGTTGCTGCAGGCTGCTTCTTCCTTAAGGCAGCCTCTCCAGCTAACAACTGCTTGCTGCAGCAGCAGACTGGAGGCCTAGAGAGACACTCCGTAGAGGGGAGAAGGGATGCTTGCCAAGCAGCAGGACGCAGCGACTGCTCTAGCGAGTGCAGTGGAGACACAGTGGGGAAACGCTCTTGTGTCTCCCAAGTGTCTGTCTCTTCTCTCTCTAAAGTGTTTGTCTGTGGCTAGCTGGCTGGCTAATTCGCTCTGAGATTGGAGACAGTTGCTGTTCCCCAGAGCAGCATTTTTCTGCCTGATTGCCTGCCGCCAACTCTGCGGGAGACAGCTTTGGTCGAATAGACACCACAACGACAAGCGACCCTTGCTGCTGCTGTTGTGCCGTGCGGCCCAGCAGCAGCAGCAGCAGGAATGGTGATAGTAGCACTGGGGTGCAGCAGCGCGTTGAGTGTGTGCTTAAGGAGACAGGTGAGGGTGTTAGCCCAGTTTCTAGTTAAAAGGTTCTATCTGTCTTTTGGCCAAAGAAAAAGCCTCATGGCACAGAGAGGGGACAGAGACACCCCATACGGAGGCCCCCAGCCATAGGCAGCAAAACCAGCCTAAGGGCGCAGGCCAGTGGGATTGTCTCTGCATGCAGCAATCCAAAGGCCTCGCCTGGTGCTACAAAACCCCGTTGCCGCAAGGCGCAGCAGATGCGTGTGAGGCTTTGAAGCCCTGCATGCAGGGAGGTGCTACTCCAGAGCCACCTGAGCCCCTGCTGCCTCGAGCTTGGCCTTAAGCGCTTCAGCCTCTGCGGCCGGCACAGCTGCAGCAGAGAGACACCCCAATGCATGTAGACGGAGATGTCCTCACGAGACACGCCAGCAGCAGCAGCGCCCTCAGCGTGCCCAGAGAGACACGCAAAGCCGCCAAGCAACAAAACCACAGAGACAGAAAGAGCCAGACAGCAGCAGAGAGAAGGAGACAAAGAGATAAAGGGACCGACAAAGACAGAGAGGAGACAGAAAGACACAAAGAGACAGACAGACACAGAGAGGAGAAGGAGACAGAAAGAGACAGAAAGAGACAGACAGACACAAAGAGGAGACAGACAGAAACAGGCGCTCTGGAGCGTACCCTTTTTGAGTATTTTAGGGGCTTGTTCGACGAGCTCCTTGGCCTCCCTCAGGCCCAAGGCGGTGAGAGCCCTCACCTCCTTCACCACTGCCACTTTCTTCGCGGCGTCAAAGCCCAGCAGGCGCAAAGAGAAAGACGCCTTCTTCTCCTCTGCAGCACGGAGACAGACAAGACAAATGAAACAAATGGAGACAAATGGAGACAGATGGAGACAGATGGAGACAAATAGAAACAAATAAAAACAAATAAAAACAAATAGAGACAAGACATACATGAGAGACAAACGAGACAAATGATACAAATGAAACGACACAGACAAAAGGGACACTTTCAGAGGAACAGACAACAACAATCACCCCAATACCAACACCATACAAGAAGCTATAGGCGGAGCAAAGGCGCAGAGACACTCTTACACCAGACAGAACAGACGCGACACAAGAAACAACCGACAGAGACGGACGGAGACGGGGAGATCCACCAACTGCCAAGAGAGACAGACACCCCAACACAGCAGCAGCAACAACAGGAGCAGCAACAACAGTAGCAGTAGCAGCAGCAGCAGCAGCAGCAGCAGACCTTCGGGCGCCTTAGGTTTTGATGAGGCGTCTGCTGCTGCTGAAGCCTCTGCTGCCGCGCCTGGTGCTGGTGCAGCTGCTGCTGCAGCAGCAGGGTGGCCAGCAGCAGCAAACCCTGGGGCAGCAAGCCTGAGTAAACAAAGTGCAGCAGCAGCAGCAGCAGCAGAGACGCTGGATCTCCAACCAATTATCAGATGAGCACAGAGAGAGAGAGACAGAGAGAGAGAGGGACAGAGAAAGAGAGAGAGAGAGAGAAGGCTGAGGCCATGGTGTTAGAAATGCTTCGAGGCTCAAAGCAACGAATCAGCAGCAAAGGCTGCTCGCCTCTTAGAGACAGAGAGAGACAGGCAGACACAGAGAAAAGCCAGAGAGACGGAAGCAGAGACAGAGACAGAGACACGAGGGCCGTCTCTTACCCCATGGGGTTTTGCATAAGAGTCCCAGCAAACAATGCGGAGGGATGCGGGAAGGGCGCTCGCCCAGCTGCCATCGCCGCGTTGAAGGCCGGGCCTACGCGGAGACAGACGAGGACAAAGAGAGACACAGGCAGATGGAAACAGACACAGAGACAGAGAGAGACAGATTGAGGCAGAGAAAGAGACAGACAGAGACAGATGGAGACAGCAAGAGGGACAGAGAGAGGCAGCGACAGAGACAGCGACAGAGGCAAACAAACCTTAGGCAGAGCACATGCAACATATGCTTATCCTCGGCTTCAAGGCATCAGCAGCAACGCAGCTAGGGTTTGAGGTTCAGGGTTTAGGGTTTAGGATCTCGTACCGCCTCCTCGCTGGGCGAGTTTCTCTTGGCAGAGGTCACACAAATCTGCGGCCTCGATGAGAGTCAGGCTCATCACCTCGTCCACCAACCGCAACACCTGTAGCAGCAGCAGAAGCAGCAGCAGCAGCAGAACACTTCAGCCTACGAGCAGCAGCAACCACGAGGAAGTGCAAGTACACCGCAGCAACACCAGCAACAGCAACAGCAACAGCAGCAACAGCAACAGCAGGACCTTATCGGATGGTTTTCTTGCCAGTTCCTTCGCCTCATTGCTTTCTGGCGGATCTTTCAGCTTCTTGAAAATGTCGTAAGACGAAGAAAAGGAGGCGCGCTGCTCCAAAAAATGCTGCTGCTGCTGCTGCAGATGCTGCTGCTGCTGCTGCAGGTAAAGGCGTTGCTGCAGCAGCAATCGCTGCCGTGCAACGCGGAATGTGCGATACATTCTCAAAAACGTGGTGCTGTGGCTGCTGCTGCTGCTGCTGCTCCTCCTGCCGCTGTTGTTGTTGCTGCTGTTGCTGCAGCTGTTCAACTACAGCAGCTGGGGCTGCCAGTGCTGCCCTGCAGATAAAGCCATGAGGTGTATCACGTACACCTCATCAGCAAATCGTCTGCGTGAGGCTCTTGCAACCAACTGCGGCAGCAGGAGACCTTGTAGCAGCAACGCAGAGCAGCAGCACCGGAGTGTATGCGCAGCTCAGCGCCTTAATGAAGACAAAACAAAGAAAAGCCTCATCGATTTCCAGTCCCCTTGTGGGGCCCCAAACCCTGAGATTTGCAGCATGCAACAGCTGCTGCTGCTGCTGCTGTATGCTCGGCAAGACAAGAGACTGAGGCGCAGCCGCCACAGGGTGTCGAGGAGCAGCAGAAGAAGTTGTTAGGATTTTTCTTCTGTTTAAATTTGCATTTGTTTATTCAAAAGATTTTCTGGGCCTGCGGCGACACACAGGAGCAGCAGCAGCAAACAGAAACTACACACAGTGCTCTCTGGTGTCTTGACACCTCGAACCACTGCCTCCCATCGACCCCCAAACAGCAGCCGCAGCAGCAGCAACAGCAGCACCAGGACGTAACACTTTTTGCTGCGGTGTGTGGAGACAGTGTAGATCTGGTTTCCTGCTGCTGCACCCATGCGGCTCCAGCAGCAGCCGCTGCTGCTGCTGCTGCTGCTGTCTCTTCAAGGCCCGCTCGCCCTTAGGGCAGCAGCAGAGCAGCTAGCGGCGAGACCAAACACAGATGCAGCAGCAGCAGCAGCAGCTTGCAGGGCATCGGCAGCAGCAGCTGCGGCATCAGAGTCGCGACGATGCTCCTTAGGGCTGTCTCCTCCCGCATCAGCAGCAACAGCAGCAGCAGCAGCAGCGACAAGTCCTCGCTTGCGTTTGGCAGCAATTTTCCCGTTTGGATCAAGAGGCAGGGAGACAGCAGCAGCAACTACAACAGCAGCAGGTGGACTGGGTGCTGTGCGTCCCGCTGCAGCAGCGCGCCTCGGCCTTAGAAGCAAATGGGGCCTCAGACGGCCCAAGGACGAAGCAGCAGCAACAGCAGCAGAAGCAGCAGCAGCAGAGGAGCGAAGGCCTTATGGGGTGCTGCTCCAACGAGCCAAGAAAGCTTCCCTTCTGCTCTATGAGCAAGTGCGAGGGCTGCTGCTGCTGCTGCTGCTGTCGTCTGCCTTGCTGCTGCTGCATGCCTTGCTGCTGCTGCTAAGGGGGCGCGCGAGCTGGACGAGGCTCCCATCCAACAGCAGGCAACGCGGCTGCATGCGCTGCCTTAGCCCATGCGTCCGCTGAATCTGCTGCTGCTGCTGCTGCTGTTGTTGTTGTTGCTGCTGCAGGTGTGCATGCAGCTGCGGCAGCACGAGCCTGAGCTTCGGGTGGTGGGTCGGTCTCTGGGGCGGCTGGCTCTGCAGTGTATGGGCAGCTTGATGCGCATGCATCTGCTCTCCGCTGCGGTGCTGCTGCCCCTCTGCACATCTTGGGGCTTTGCAGAGCCGCTGGCGAGGGTCAAACTCGACGACCCCTTCCTGCTGCAGTGAGGGCCGGTCTGCTGCTGCTGCTGCTGCTGCTGCTGCTGTTGCTGCCCGCCGCAAGCATAGGCTACACCATAGAGCTGGAGCGGCAGCTGCGCGGAGACTCAGAGACGGCAGAAGAGCTTTAATTGTGTTGTTGCTGCTGCTGCTACTGCTGCATGCAGGCAGCTGCGGCTTCCAGCAGGAGCAACGCCCGCCCTGTATGGCCTGACTTTCAATGAAGTGCGTCTCTGGAGTGTCTGTCTCCTCCCTTTCCTTGCTGCACAGAAGGGACAGCAGCCGCCTCTTGCTGTTGCTCTTGCTGCTGCCGTTGCTGCATGCGTTTGCTGCTGCTGCTGCTGCTGCGGAGTAGGTGACGATCCCCACTGAGGAGATTGCGGTGTCTCTTTCCACTAATTCCGGCAGCTCCCAGCCGCAGCAGCAGCAGGAAGGGCATGCAGACCCCCTGATAGAGCTGCAGCAAGAAGAGAGTTTGCTGCCAGCAGAGCAGCAACAGCAAGGGCAGCAACAGCAGCAGCAGCAGGAACAGCAGCAACAGCAGCTCCGGGGCTGGCTGGTGCCTGCAGAGCAGCGCAGCAGCAAGAAGGCGATCGTCTGCATGCACGGCTGGCTCTCTAACAGACAGGCCTGCCTGCCCTTCCTGCAAGCCGCTAAACAGGTTTCACCCACACCCATTTTGCTGCTGTTGCTGCTGCTTCTGTTGCTGCTGCTGCAAGGGGGAGCAGGCGTGTCTGTACGGCTGTCGCCGTGCAATGCTACGATTGCCAGCTCGGGGGTTTGTGACGTTGCTGCTGCAAACAACATGTGCTGCTGCTGCTGCTGCTGCTGCTGCTGCTGCAAACAACATCTGCTGCTGCGTGTTGCTGCTGCAGCTAAAGCTACACCGCGATCACCACATTTTGCTGCTGGACCTTCGTGGCAGTGGAGACTCGCCAGCCGTGCGGAGGGCCGTTTCTGCTGCTGCAGCAGCAGCATCAGCGGCAGCAGGAGCATCAGGAAGCGCTCGTTCTGCTGCTGCTGCTTGTGCATCTGGAAACAGCGGCAGCGGCGAGGGTTGGGCTTTTGAGGGCGCTGTGTCTCAGCTGGCTATAGACGCACGCGACGATCTGAGAGCAGCAATGCGCTTCCTTGCGTCCCAAGTGAAGGCCACAGACATTGGGGTGTACGCACAGGGCGGAGCTGCCATGGGGGTCTTGCTTGTGGTGAGCTCGCAGCTGTCTCTTTCGCTGCTGTTGTTCCTGCTGCTGCTACTGCTGCTGCCGGTCTGTCTCTTGCTGTCTCTGGCAACACCTGCTGCTGCCTGAAGCCGTGGATCTGGGCCATTCATTTATCTGCTGTTGCCGCTGCTGCAGGGGGCGGATCCCGATTGGCTGGATCGCCAGGGGGCCTCGCTGCAGCAAGTTCTGCTGGACTCGCCCATCTGCAGCGCAAGGTCGCTGCTGCAGCAGCAGCCTTCAATCCGCCGGTTTGCACGTTCGGCGCTGCTGCTACTGCAACACTTAGCCTGGGGCCTTGGCAGCAGGTAAGGTTTCAAAGCAGCAGCAGCAACAGCAACAGCAGCAGCAGTGGGAGCAGCAGCAGCAGCAGAAGTGGGAGCAGCAACAGATAAGAGCAGCAGCTGTGTGTGCGTGTTACAGGCGATCGACTGAGCTGCGGCGCCTGAGGGCCTGTCTGTCTCTGGGGTCTGTGGGCGGCAGCAAAACCACCCTGGTAGCCAGCAAAACCGACGCCCTGCAGGTTTGGCCTCTCCTGCTGCAGCAGCTGCTGCTGCTGGAAGAAGACCAACGCCCCCAGTAAGCACACGCTGCTGCTGCTGCTGCTGCTGCTGCTACCTTTTTTCCTACTGACAGTGCATGCCTGAGTGTTTGCTGCTGATGCTGCTGCAGAGCCACGTATGTGCTGGAGAGCGGGTCTCACTGCGGGTTGGCAGCAGCAAATGCTGCAGCCTTTGAAGCAGCAGTTGCCAACGCCTTCGTGTCTCCCGGGCTGCTGCAGCGCCTGTGGCGCCGCATGTGGGGTTTCAAGAGTTTTATCCCCAATGCAGAGAGACTGACGCCCAAGGACTTGTCCAACATGAGGGAGCAGCAGCAGCAAGTGCACCTTCATCAGCAACTCATGTTGCAGCAAGAGAGACAGGTGCGACGCTAGCAGCAGCAACAACAGCAGCAACAGCAACAGCAGCAGCAGTAGCAATAGCAGCTAACGCAGCAGCAACAAATGCACGTGTGCTGCGTGCTGCTTCTGCGCTGCAGGAAGAAGAGGAAGAGATGCTAGAAGCTAGAGACACAGACGAAGAAATGGAAATATAGCAGCAGCAGCTGCAGCAAGTGCTGCTGCTGCTGCTGCAAGTGTTGTAGCTGGCAGCAACAACACACACAGAAGCTGCCTTGGGGCCCCAAGGCGGCGCAGCAAAGAAGAACTCGCAGCTCCTTGCTGTTGCTTCTGTTGGTGCGGCTGCCCTTGCAGCAGCAGCTTGTTGCAGCAACAGCTTGCTGCAGCAACAGCTTACCACAGCAGCAGCACCGCGCTGCTTTTGCTTGCGTCTTTTGACATGTGGTGACGATGCTCTAGGAGAGGAAACAGCAGCAGCCAGTGCTGCTGCTGTCTCCTCCCGCAGCAACCCGAGTTTTTGTTTCGGTGTCTCTAAACGTTGGCACTACCACCATCTGTCCCTTTTGGCTGAGCAGCAGGAATGGCAAGGCAGCAGCAGCAGCAGGTGGAGTGTATCGCACACCTCAGGCCGCAGTTTGTGTGTTTCTGCTAGGCCTTTGTCCTAAACGGAAGGCTGCAGCAACAATCTTCGCGCCCTGCTTAACGCCCAGCAAGAGCAGCAGCTAGCTGCGGTGCTGCCTGGTGCTGCTGCAATTGGGGTCCAGCTAACACTTGCAGTCTGTGCTTTGTGTCTGTAAACCCCAGCGCGCTGTCTGTACACCCGGGCACTCGAAAGCCTGGTAGACGTGGGAGCCTCCCTGTCCCTTTGGTGCTTGATGCTGTTGGCTACTGCTCTGCAGCAGCAGCAAATGCACGTCAGCAATTGGTGCAACAGCAGGGCATCTTTGTCTCTGCGGTGTGCCGGCAACCTGAGCTGCAGCTATACGGTTTTTGTTTAAACGTGCGTTTATGTCTCCCTAGCAAACACCCCAGCCAAACACTTTAGGCGCAGAAGCAGCAGCTTGTTGCTGCACCTTAAGCAACAGCTCCCCTGTGTGTGAGGACTTGGCGTTTCCCCTGGCCCACGCATGCAGCCGCGAACCCTGCGTTGTCTCTGCTGTTTAGCGTCTCTGCAGCCGCAGCTTCCCTTAGTTTTGGAGCCCAGCGAGCTGACAAGCCGAGGATACGGCGCAGTGCTGCTGCCTTGGCCTGCCGCTGTCTTTCTGTGTCTGTCTCCGTTGCGTGGGGCTGCTGCCTGTCTTTGGGGGGTATGGAGGCCCGCTGGCCTCCTCACGGCAAGTTGGTTTGTAAGACGCGGCCCTGCCATCTGCCTGTGGCGAGGCCTTAGCCCTCACTCAACTGGGCTGATCCTTTTTGCTCTTCTAAGGATTTTGGCAGACCTTCCTCTTCGCCTTCGCTTCCCTTCAGCGCCTCGCTGGGCCCTCCTCATCTCTTAAGAAAGTCGCATTTTTTAATTATCTTAACCAAATCTCTCTTTTTAACGCTCTGCAAGCCTGCAGCCTGACGGCTGGCAGAAAGGGCCTTGCCAGCTGCTAGACAAGAAAGCCCCCAGCAATCCTCGCAGGCTCGCCAATTGGCGGCAATATCCCACAGCCAGGCAGCAGCGTCGACGCCCTGGCATTTCTCAACAGGCAGAGTTTCTAGGGGCCTACGAGCTGAAGGAGACAAACAAACAGACAGACAGACAGACTCTAAAAGGGCAGACATTCTGGAGAGAAAGCTTTGGCTGGCGGGCCTCCCTGGGCTGCTCTCCTGAGGCCTCTCGATAGATATTCTCTCCTGAGCCTCCCAGCCCTTTTAAAGAGTTTTTGCAGCAGCGCAGCTCGCCTCGACAGTTGGGCACAGAAGAAATAGTCAGGAGGGAGGCAGAGACACCAAGAAGACACAGTTTCTCCCAACGGCCCTGTGTGAGACAGCAAGCCTCTGTAGGGCCGAGCCAAGCAAAAGGCGCAAAGGGCTGCAAGCCCCCAAGGGCAACTCACAGAGGGAAGGAACCTCTGCTTTCTCAGGGGGCTCTACATTGTCTCCAAAAAACCCTTAAGGGCCTCCCAGCTAGCAGCAAGGAAGACGCCAGGCCTGCCCTTAACGTCCAGCTGGCTGCCGCCAGCAGGCAAGGCAGCAACAAAGCTGCAATGACCCAGAAAAAGGCCAAGGCCCTGCTGAGACTGACGAGTTTGGCAGCAGCAGCTCAAGGCTTCTTAAATTTCACCCAAAGGCAAGCGGACCTCCAAGGCCTGACGCCAGTTAATAAGACCAAAAGACATCCCAGTTGGTGAGGCTTGCAATCCCGAAAGATAAAACACAGAGAGGGACAAAAGAGAGAGGCACAGATAGAGAGAGAAGACAGAAAGAGAGAGAAGACATAGAGAGACAGAGTCGCTTTGCTTCTTTGCCTCAGACGACGAATGCCAGCAAACAGCCAGGGCCGCCAAAAAGCTCAGAAAGAAAATGGCAACTCGAAACAAAACAAAAGAAAATGAAGGAGACAAAACTATATTAAGTGGAGGAGGGTTTAAGGAGCGAATTCAGTAGTTCCAAGGAGACACTCATGGGTAGCCACACATCCCCTAAAGGGCACGCAGCATTGGCTGGAAGTTATGGGATGTAAGCCCTCAAGGCTTCCTGCCTTCTGCAGGAGCGACCTCGCAGGGCCTATGGCGTCAATTAGCACAAGAGGCCACTGAGGCGTCTTGAAAAGAGCAGTTTCCGCTTCTTAGGCCTCTCGGTTGAATTGTTTCTTGCCAAGTTTTGGAATGATGGGGGGAGCCTCAGGCCTCTTTGCCCCTTGGTGTGCGGGGCCGCTGGGGCGCTTGCCTCCAGCTAGCTATGGCTAGCTACAGCTAGTGCTGCTGTATCCAGGAGTGCAAAGAGTGTGTATATAAACACCAAAGGGATTATTCTCTAAGGCGCTGCGCTAGCTGCACATAAAGAGCTCTTTGCGGATGCGCTGGAGAGGCCAACGCGGTGCCCATCCTTACCAAAGCGGCACTCCTCGCATCGACGGAAAACTGGGAGGCACAAAAGGCCTCGAAGCCTCAAAACGCCAACGAGGGACCTCAGATGGCCTGCCGCCCCCCTTGCTTCTAATTCAACAACAGGCAGACAAACACACAAACAGACGGACTCCCCAGCAGCTATCACTCTACACTTCCTGCTGAGGAGATGCAGTAAAAGAGCCAAGCCTCAACGGCAACACAAAACAAACCAACACACTTTTCTTTCTGGCCGCTCCGAAGTTCTTAGGAAACCTAAGGGTTACAAAACCTAGCTGCTGCTGCTGCTGCTGCTAGTGCTGCGGCTACTGCGGCTGCTGCTGTTTCTTTAGTGTTATTCCAGATCCCTCTGCTTTTTCGGCTTTGCATAGAGTTTTAGCAACAAAGCCAATCTCATAGCAAGAATATAGCAGCAGCTAAAAGAGTTAAATGTATCAGCAGCAGCAGCAGGGCATGCTGCTGCTGGTGGTGGCTGCTGCTGCTGTCGGCAGTCCCCTGTCTTACTGATCGTTAAGGAAAAGAAATTTCCCTGCAGTGCATGCGCTTTCTTGCTATCTGGAGTGTACGTACAGCGCTGTAGGCAACGGCACAACAGCAGAAACAAGCAGCAACGAGTAACTGCTGGGAGTTGTTTCCAGCCGACGCTCCTACAGCTCGAGCTGCAGCTCCTAAGCCGTCCCAATTTCTGTTGAAGAAGCAGAAGGGCACCCTTGAGGTGCACATACACCTCAGCTTGCTTTTCGTTGCGCTACAGCACCAGAAGCAGCAATCCACTTTTCAGCTTCCCAATTTGCTTCAAAGGAAAAAACGTTTTTGCGCTCCAGAGACACCCCGTTATCTCGCCCAACGTTAAACGCTTTGGGTATCTTGGCAGCACGTGAGGCAAAAGGTGCGGTGTCTGCTGCTGCAGCTACACCCCAGCAGCTGCAGTTGCTGCTCCAGCAGCTGCTGCAGCGGCAGTACAGGGCTTGAATGCAGCAAGCTACGGTAAGGGATGCACAGAAACCAGAAGCTCTGAAAGCTGCAGCAGCGGTTGCAGTGGCTAGTCAGACTCTTCAGCACCTGCAGCAGCAGAGGCAGCAGAGGCAGCAACAGCAACAGCAGCAGCAGCAGCATGCAAATAAACGCAAGAAACCAATGGCAAGCGGCTGGAGTCCCGACTTCCTGCAGGCCTCCACCGCCTGCCTGTGGCAGCAGCCGCTGTTGCAGCAGCAGCAGCAGCTGCAGCAGCAGCAGCTGCTGCAGCAGGAGCTGGAGCAGCCTGGCGCAGTGCAGCAGAGCAGCACGGAGCAGCAGCAGCAGCAATGGACGGAAGATTCGGAGCAGCGACGGCAGCAGCTGCTGCGAAAACGGCAGCAGCAGCAGCAGCAACAGCAACAGCAGCAGCACTTGGACGATGCAGCGGCAGTGGATGCAGCAGCCCGCGCCCTGCGGCATCCCCGCACGCAGACTGAGCAGCAAACTCGGCATCGGTTGCTGCTGCAGCAGCAGCAGCAAGAGGATCAGCGGCGGCAGCTGCAGCGGCATCTCATGAAGCAACTCCAACCGCCAGAAGGCCTCCACTGCGGGCCTGCGGGCAGGCTGGCATTGAAGCAGTTCTTCGAACGTAAGCATTTGGGGTGTATGTACACCTGGAGGTCCCTGGCGTGTGCAGCAACAGCACCTCCTGCTGCTGCTGCTCTCGTGCGTCCTGTGCTGCGCAGGCCTTGTTCTTCTGATGCTATTGCTGCTGCTGCTGCTACTGCTGCTGATGCTGCTATTGTTGCTATTGCTGCTGTTGCTGCAGGTGCTTACGTTTTGTCTCGCGCTCCGCTTGCTGCTGACTCCTGCACTGCATCCGACGCCGGAGGGCCTAGCAGCAGGCAGCAGCAGCAGCAGCAGCAGCGGGACAGCACGTCAGCAGCAGGAACAGCAGCGCTTGATGCGACCTCTGCTTCAGAAGGGAGCTACCATTCCTCTTCCTCTTCAGCAGCAGCAGCAGCAGCAACAGCAGCAGCAGCAGCAGCAGGGATGGGTTTAGCGCCTGCGTCTCCAGCAATTATTGCATGCAGGCGATGGCAGCAGACACAGGGGTTGTCTGACCCCCGTGCTGCTGCTCTGGTGTCTCTACTGCGGGCTCTAGGGGCTCTCAGAAATGACACCTACAGGGAGCTCTTTAATTGCTTTCTCCTTCCTCGCGCGCTTCAGCGGGTGCAGCGCCTTGCTGCAGAACTTGCCAAAGCCAGAAAAGCTGCTGCTGCAGGAGGGAGGCAGCAGCAGCAGCAACAGCAGGCTGCTGCAGCAGCAGCAGCAGCCGAACACTCCGCAGGCAGACGCAGAGTTTCCATTGACTGCGGAGCTGCTGTGACACCCGGGGCTGCAGCAGCAGCAGCAGCAGGGGCCGTAGCTGCAGCAGCAACAGCAGTAGACTGCGTTTCTGCTGAAGCAGCAACAGCAGCAGCAGCAGCAGCAGCTCTTGAGGGTGTGCTGCTGCGGGCAGTGCGGGCTCTAACGCCCACCTTTCAGGTGCGGCCGCTGCAGCCGTTGCTTGCTGCGCTGCTTACTGCCTTGCTGCCGCTGTCGCCAGAACCCCAAGTGCTGAAGCTGCTGCTATCCGGCTCTCCTGCTGCAGCAGACTTCTTAAAGGTGAGCAGACACATGAGCGGCAGCAGCAGCAGTAGTAGTAGCAAGACTTACACTACCGACAGGAACTGCTGCTGCGGTTATTTGTGATGTCTCCTTCTGGGTTCTTTTGGGTACACTTTCCAGCTGCTATTGCTACTGTTTCTGCTGCTACTGCAGGTTGCTGCTCTGCCTACACGGCAGTCTGTGTGGCTGCACCAACCGTGGCGCTTCTACGAGGAGGTGTCTGTACACCTGGAGGCATGCGCTGCATTGCTGCACCTTGATGTCACCGACACGGTGCTGCGGCTTGTCTCTACCGAGCCCACCAGCAGCAGTAGCAGCAGCAGCAGCAGCAGCAGCAGCAGCAGGGGACGCGAGGATTCGTGTGGTGTGGCGCTGCAGCTGTTGCAGCGGCTGGATCTGCTGCTGCAGAATGTTGCTGGCAGCAGGTGTCTGTACAGCCTGTTGTTGTCTATCCTGCGTCTGAAGTTTCTGCACTCTCTTCTTCCAGCGGGTCGCTTCAGAGTAGCAATTAAAAAGACAGCATACACTCCGTCGCCCTCGGCTTCCCCACAGCAGCAGCACCAGCAGGTGGACGTCATCGAGCCAGGCGGAGATACCGGAGGCAGTGCGCTTGCTGCAACCACTGGGTGGGGAGGAGGCCTTGGCGGCCATTTCATCCCCATAGAAAGCACCAAACAGCAGCAGCAGCAGCAGCAGCAGCAACCGTCCAGGAAATCAGCCGAGTTCACACCTTACGGGCCTGCCACCGAGGTGTCCCCTTCTTGCAGCCGTGGGCAGTCTCCCCAAGGTTCGTCAGCAGCAGCAGCAGACCCTCCAGAGGCGCCAAGTGTACGCGAAGACGCAGCAGCGGCAGCAGCAGCTGCTGCTGCTGCTGCCAGCAGCAGCAGCGAGGGGTGCGGCTTGGCGTGCGAATCAGCATGGGGAACATTGCGGGTGTTGTTGTTTGCTCGCTCTGTTTTTCTCTTTGGAGAGACGGAGACAGAAGACCCTCAGGCATCTCTGGCGCAGTTTGCTCTTCATGCTGCTCAGTCAGTAGCTGCTGCTGTGTGCTGCTGCTGTTTGCGGCTGCTGTTGCTGCCACTGTTGCTGCTGGATTGAAGGCTGGTGTTGCTGTTGCTGCGTGGCCCCTTGCTGCAACGCCGCCCTGCATGGTTGCAGTTGCTTTGCTGAGGTCTTTGCTGCTGCAGAGTTGGCCTGGAAGATGGAGATACACCGCAGCTGCAGCAGCTGCTGATGGGACGGGACGCCCGCGAGGAACTCCGCGGCTGCCGAGTGAAGGTGAGGCAGTGCTGCTGCTGCTGTTATCTCTGCTGCTGCCTTTCTTGGTGTTTTTGCAGCTGCCCTCGTGTCTGCTGCTGTTTTGGTTGCTGTTGCTGCTGCTGCTTGTTTCGCTGCCTCCCTTGCGTCAGTCGCTGGGGTCAGGAGCTGCTGGTGGTAGAGGGGAATGTAGGATTGGCTCGCCTCGAAAACAAGAGCGTGTTGCTGCTGCTGTTGCTGCTGTGTCCGCTTGCTGCAGTCTAGTGGGGACCTGCTGGACGCATCTCTGCTGCTGCTGGCTCCCCCCGTGCTGCGTTGCCTCTCACGGTGTCTTAGCAGCAGGTTGCTGCAGCTGCACACATCTCCCGCCTTTTACTCCGTAGGAGAAGACGCAACAGCAAGGCACTTCCTAGGACTGGCGTTGCTGGGTATGGCTAGCCTGCTGCTGCTGCTGCGCCTGCTGTATCTGCTGCTGCTGTACCTGCTGCGGCTGCTGCTGCTGCGCTTGCTGTTTCTCCAGCGGCAGCTACCCGTTCCCAGTCTCAGGTGCTGCTGCTGCTGCTGCTGCATGTCAGGTCTTTCTGCGCCGTATGTGGGACTGATGAAGTTTCTGCTGGAGTCCCCGCCCACGGCTGCAGCACTTGCTACCGGTGCTTCTGCATCCGCACTGCTGCAGCAGCAGTTGCAGCAGCGGCCTTGCTCACGGGCTACTTACCCAGACAGCAGCAGCAGCAGCAGCATTACCGACTCGCTGTTGCAGCAGCAGCAGCAGCCCCCGTCGCTGTTGCTCAGCGGACATGACGCACAAGCGGCAGCAGCAGCTCTTGCTGCAGCAGCCACTGCAGCACCAGCAGCAGCAGGTCCTGCTGCAGCACCTACCGCAGCAGCAGCAGCAGCAGGAGCAGGAGCCCGAGATCTGAAGGGCAGCATCTTCGACGAGAGCTTGGAGGAAGAGGCCCCTGCTGTTCCTCATTTCTCACGATCGGCAGCAGCAGCAGCAACAGCAGCAGCAACTCCAGTTGGTTTCCCGCCAGCACGGCCTAGCAGAGCGTCGATTACTCATTTCCATGCCGACACTGCAGCAGCAGCAGCAGCAGCAACACCTGCTGCTACTGCAGGCAGCAAAGGCAGGAGCATCGGTGGGAAAAGCAGCAGCAGCCACAGCCACCATCACCACCATAGCAGCAGCAACAGCAGCACGAGTAGCTACGTGCGTTCGAAACGGTCGCTTTCAACCAGCGAGCTTCCCTCTGTGGGGAGACAGCGGAGTGGCAGCAACACAGCCAGCAGCATCAGTGAGCATCAGCAGCATCAGCATCAGCAGCAGCGCAGACAGCTCGCTATTCCCCTTGCGAGGGTGCTGCAACATCTCACAGACTCCGCGGCTGCCCCGCAGACATCGCATGTCTCTTCGGTGCTGCAGGAGTGCTTGCGGCAGCAGCTGGCAGAGGATGATGGGGCAGCTGCAGGAGCAGCAGCAGGAGCAGCAGGAGCAGCAGCAGGAGGGGCTCGAGGAGTGTTCATAGGTTACGAGGCTTCTTTGCTGGCAGTTTGTTCCGCCACTTCGTTCTTAAGCGCTTACCTGCCTCCCTTTCACGGCCACGCATGGGCAGGGCTGCTGGCCAGCCTGGGCACGTTCTTTGCTGCAGATCCCCAGCAGCAGCAGCAGCAACAGCAACAGCAACAGCTGCAGCAGCTGCTGCAGCAGCGGGTAGCTTCGCTGGCAAAGGCCATTATAAAGCAGCAGGAGCAACTGCAGCAGCAAGCTGTCCCTCCAAAGGGCTGCTTGCAGCAGACACTGCGGCTGCTGGGCAGGTGTATTTTTTCTCTCGGTTCGGCAGCAGCAGCAGCAACAACAACAGCAGCAGCAGCACCAACAGTAGCAACCGCCGATATTTCCGAAGGGGGGCGAGAACCTTCTCCTGCAGGGCCAGCACCAGCAGCAGCAGCTGCTGCTGCTACTGTTTCTGCTGGGGAGACGGTAGTAACAGAAGCACCTTCCCCTGCTGGAGCATCAGCAGCAGCAGCAGCAAGAGGGGGAGCAGCACCACTTGCTGCATGCGCTCTTTTTTGCTCTAAAGTGCGAGTGGCCTTGCTTTCTATAGAGGAAGAGGAGGTTTGCCGGCGTCTCCTCATTGCAGCTAACAGCGAGCTGCTGCTATGCCGCCTGGTCAGCCCACACGTCCTATACACCCTGCTGCTGCTGCTGCTGCTCCTGTTGCTGCTCCTTGCTGCCGCTGCTGCTGCAAACGACGCCTGACCATAGTTGGAGATGGCGATACTTGTTGTTTTTTCGAGCGAGGCCGCTGCTGGCAAGGCTCTAGGAATGTGTTTGCTTTTTGCTGCTGCTGCTGTTTTTTTGCAGCTGCTGCTGTGTCTCCCAGAGGATTGCTGTGGCAGCCCAATGCACCGGCGGCTGCTCCAGCACCAGCTGCAGAAGGCAGCTGTTATGAGAGATGCGCTGACTGTCTCCTCTTTAAAAAGGAAATACAAACAAATCGCAGCAGGGGGCCGAGCTGTGGCAGCAGCAAAGGTCTCGTCAGCGTCTGCTGCTACCACTGAGCCACCCGCTGCTGCTGCTGCTGCAGCGCCGCCAGCGAGCGGCCATCTACCCACAGAGCAGCAGCAGCAGGAGCAGGGAGCGGAGAGCGAGGCCGCCACTTCAGCAGCGCAGAGCCCGCCAGCGCACCGGGGGTTTTTGTGTCAGAAGACAAGCGAGCTCGACTTCCTGCAGCTATTTGAAAGAAAAGAAACCGTCAGGCTGGCCTTCATACCAGTGAGGTTCACCAGCTAGCTACGCAGTTTCTCAAATATAGCCCCAGAGCCTGGTAGCTGCGAGGCGTCTACACGAGAAGCTAGCAAGCTACCTGGCTGTCTACCCAGCTAGCTAGCCAGCGTTGCGTTGCTTGTGGCTGTTGCCTTTTAGGGGAGGCTTGTGAGTCCTTTGCTGCTGGACGCATCGCGCCACATGTTTGCTGTTGCTGACTGGGCTCCGCCGTTTCCTCTCTATTCTCTCTTGCTTCTGAGAGTACGTACACCTTATACGTTAAACCCTAAACCTTAGCGCTGAGCTCAAGGGTGCTTCGAGCTAGGGGTTGCTAGAGAAGCAGCTAAGGGCCTTGGCAGTTGGTGTCTTTTATCGGCTGTTTTCTTTTCGGTTGTTGCTTGTGCTGCTGTTGCTGCTCTTTGCGAGAGCCTGTTTTGCCGCTGCATGCTCTGCTGCAGGAGGCAGCGACTCGCCAGTTGCTCGGCGGCCAGCGGGCCATCACTGCCATAGAGAAGCTGAGGGGGTGAGCTGCTCTACACACCCCTGCTGCTGCTGCTTCTGCTGCACTAGGTGCTGCTGCTGCTGCTGCTGTGCTACGTGGTGCAGCTGGCCTTGTTGTTAGGGCTGCATGTTTGGGGTGTCTGCGCCTTCAGACAAGCAGCGGATCGCTTCACCTCCCAGGAATCAAATTCTGTTGACGTGAGGCTCAGCTGGCCTTCAGGGTTTTACAGAGGGTAGACGCACTAAGAGACAATAGCAACAGCAGTAGCAGTGTCCAGGCAGCTGCAGCCACCTGCAGTACTTGCTGCATGCGCGAAGGAGACACTTTGTCTTTTGCTGTGCAGGCTGCCGTCTTCTTCTCCGCCGCCGAGCACGCACTAACCCTAATACGCCGCGCCGGATAGTCTGCAGCAGCAGCAGCAGCAGATGCACACTTGAGGTGTCTGTGCAGACAGCGCCGAGGGACTGCTTTCAGGGGGACGTGGCCTGCAGGAGCAGCAGCAGCAGCAGCTCCAGCTGCTGCTCCTTTTGCAGCCGTTAGAGCGTAGCGTTTTTTATGAAGGGGATTTTGCACGTTTAAGGCTGCAGCAGCAGCTGTTTTTGCTGCAGCAACTGCTGCGATTTCTTGTTGTACTTTGCCCATTATTTGTTGAAAAGCTTTTGCTGTGAATCAATTGCCATAGAGCAATGTGGCTGCCGGCGCTGCTGCTGTTGCTACTGCTGATGCTGTTGCTGCTGCTAATATACAGTGATTGTCAGCTGTTGGGTTGCGCCTTGTGCAGCCAAAAAAGTCATCTGTCCCTCGCACTTTCAGCTCTTCTTCCCAATCTCCTTAAGTAGCCCAATGCGCTTAGCTATTCCAATCTCCTTAGCTAGCCAAATCTTCTCAGCTAGCCCAATCCCGTTAGCTATCCCTATCTCCCTTAGCTAGCCGAATCCCCTTAGCTAGCCAAATCTCGTTTGCTAGCCAAATCTCCCTCAGCTAGCCAAATCTCCTTAGCTAGCCAAATATCCTTAGCTAGCCAGCTACGGGAGGAGCTGGGAGCGCCTCTGGCAGCGGGCCCGTTTTTGCCCACTTGGTGCCAAGCCCAAGGCAGGCTGCATGCCTTCCGTGTGGCCCAAGAGGGGGGAGGAAAAGAGTGTCTTTCGCTCTGTCTCCTGACCGAGGCAGAGACAGAGACAAAGACAGAAGTAGAGACAGACACACGCATCAAGTGTTGCTCTCGGGCCGCGGCCACGCAGAAACAGGTAGGAAACAACAGAGATGCAGGGAGGAAACAGCACAGAGGCAGGAAGGAGACAGCACAGAGGCGCTGTCGTGCTTGGCAAAGGGGATGCAAAGCCGCAGTTCGTGTCTTCTCTCGCTTTTCTCTGTGCGCCTCGGCTCTCTGCGTCTTCTGCGGCTGCGGCCTCTCATTGTACGAGCCGCAGAGGGTCTCTCCACTTCCAGTGCAGATAGTTGATTTCCCTTTCCATCCAGTCTGTCATCGCTCCCGCTGCGGGGTGCAGGCAGTGCAGGTTCTCTCGCAGCTGGTAATAGTCGCTAAAGCCAAGAAGCTGCAAAGACACCGCGACACGCTCTACACCCCAACACGCCCTACACCCCAAACACACAAACAGCAGAAAGGCAGCTTCACTTGGAGACTCCACTATGCACTGCTTGTCAGACGATCTCTGGCCAGTGATGCCGTTGATTCGAGCCACTGCAGCTAGGATAGTAACAAAGTGCCTGTTCGTTTCTGTCTTCTTTTTGCATGCCGCTCATTGCGGTTTGCTCTGCTTGACTCCCGCTGCTGCCCCTCCGTGCTGCCTAAGGGCGTCTCTGTGTTCTCTGCTGGCTGCCAAGGGGTGTCTCTGTGCTCTCTGCTGCCCCCCTAAGGGTGTCTCTGTGCTATGCTGGGATGCGTGGACTGCTGCTGGCCCGCAGCACTTACCGTAGAGGAGATGAAGGGGCGGGAAAAGACCCACTTTAGAGACACAGTCGTCAGATTCGGCTGCTCAAACTTTCTCGCCAAGTTAAAATATTCCCGCACTGCCTTGGCAGCCATCGACCCCCTGCAACAGCAACAGCAGCAGCAGCAACATCCTCTGCATGCGCAACAACCGGGCGGCTGCTGCTCCCAGCGCAGGGAAGCCAAAAAACCATCAGGAAGGCAGTGCAGCACTGCATAGAGACACCGAAAAGATGACAAAAAGAAGGACATAGGGAGAAGAAGCACAAAGAAGGCGACACAGAGAATGATATGCAGAGAAGGATAGACAGAGAAGGATACACAGAGAAGGATACACAGAGACGGGGCCACAGAGAAGGAGACAGAGAAGGAAAGACAGAAAAGGATACATAAAGAATGAGAAAGAGAGGAGAAAGTGAAGAGACAGAAAGAAGGATACACAGAGAAGGGGGCAGATAGGATACAGAGAGGAGACAGAGAGAAGGAAACGGAGAGAAGGAGACACAGCCAAGGGCGAAAGAGGGAAGACTCACCTGAGTCTCGCCATATAGGAGGGGAAACGCAGCAGACGGCCAGCTGTGGGATCCTCGAGCCACTCGAGATATTTCCCTGTGAGGAGGCCCCCAGCGAGTGTCCCGTAGGCCACAAGGGAGACGCCTGCGGGATCCAGCAGCAGCAGCAAACAAAGGGAGGAGGCTTAAGGCCTCGTGCGAGGTTTAGTTCGTAGCGGCACCAACAAGCGTCTTCGCCCTGAGATAAGGCCAGCTTCTTGCTGCGAGAAAGCGCCACGGGTGCAAGGAAGAAACAGAGACAGCACGCAGGCCGAGAGACCCAGGATAGACAGAGACAGCAACAGAGAAAGAGATAGCAAAACGGGTAGAGGCAACAGCAGAGACAGGCAGCCTTCAGCGCAGGGCCTTGCCTGTGTTTTGTGGCCTCACGGCCTCAACAAACTGCTTCTCAACGTCATTGCGAAAAAGGAGGTTGTAGTGGACTTGGCAGCTAGCTGGCGGAGGGATGCCCCTCGCCTTGGCTAGCTGGCAAAACCGCAACAGCCCGTAAGGCGTCTCGTTGCTGAGACCCCAGGCACGAATCTGCAAAATAACGCAAGACCTGCTGCTGCTGCTGCTGCTGCTGCTGTGATGTCCTTAAAATGCCTTAGAGAAAAAGACAGCGTGGGGATGGAGCTTTCTGAGGGGGCGTTTGCCCACGGGCCATGCGAAGGAGGGGAGATGGTGAGAAGAGGGGGAAAAAGCTCGCCTTGCCGCTCTTCAGCAACTGCTCGATGGCCTCGAGCTGTTCCTCCATCGAATGCCGCTGGGCATCAGCCTCTCTGGACATTGCCGTCTACAAGGAGAGCAAAGAAAGGACAAATATTATAGAGAGCACAGAGATTAAAAAGATAACAAATATCAAAGAGATAAAAGATATTAAAGAGAGAAAGCGAAGCGTGAGGCAGAGAGTGGCAAAAGGGTGTGGGGCCAGACAGGTCGAAGAGACAGGAGAGGAGACAGACAAGGCGAGGATACAGGTAAGGAGACAGGCAGAAAAGACAGGGAGATGCAAAAGGGAAGCGCTTCAAAAAAGAGACAGTCCACATAAGAATGGTAGCGCTTGACAGCAAACAGAGACACACGCAGGGCAGCAAAAAGGGCAGTAGCCTCTGCCTGCGGCGTGTCTCACCGGAATATCAAAGAGAACGTCAGGCGCGTCTCCCGTCTCGTGTGAAGGCACATAGCGCTGCGGCCAGTGCAGCTGCAGCAAATCGATATAAGAGACGCCAAGACGCCGCAGGCTCCCCTCAGCAGCCGCAAGGATTTGCGCCTTTGAAAGCCAAGTGCCTCGCTGCCTGCAGCACAGAGAAAGATATACACTCGCGGTCTTCTGCTTTATTTACGCCTAACAGCTGCATGTGACCAGCAGCAGCAGCTACAGCAGCACTAACTGAAAGGGCTGAGGCAGCACCAGCACCATGGACGTCGTAAGCAACACAGGCAGATGCAGCAGCGGCAGCAGCCACCCCCGTACGTGTCGTCCTGTGGATTCCTGAGCCAGCTTAGCCTCTTATCAGGCCCTGCTACTTTGGTGGCAATGACGAGCTCCCTCCTCTTGGCTGCGCCCCTCTTAGCCAGCCAAGCCCCAAGAATTCGTTCTGCATGCCCAAAGGTCTTAGGAGATGCAGGGAGGGGGTAGAGCTCTGCTGTGTCAATAAAATTAAGTCCCCAGCCATCCACGGCGTAAGACAGCAAATCTTCAGGGCTGTTGAAATTCCCTTCGCCAGCAGGAGGCCCCTGAGCGGCCCCTAGAAACATCGTTCCTAAGCCCACCTCGGACACGTAGAGGTCGCTTCTCCCGAGCTGCCGGTAAGAGACAGTCCAAGGAGGCGCTCTTGTCAGCACTGGCAGACGGGACAAAAGACCCGCTGGGAGATAAAGCTTCGGAGAGGCGCAGCCTGTAGAGATGGGCAAGGCCACATGCCGGTACTGACGGTGGTACGTCTCCTCTACACTCAGCTGCAAGTCTCCCGGCTTAGGAAGGGGAGGCGGCGGAGGCAAGACCTCCCCTGGTGCTCCGATTGCTGGCCCGCAGGAGAAACATTTTATTTTCTCTTGGGGAGGGCAAGGCTCCTTTTGTGGCGTCTTGTCTCCTTTCTCTGTCCCTTCTGCCTCGTCTTTTGCCTCCCCACTCCGTTGTGTCTCTTTTGTTTCCTTTGCCATCTGTTTGGCTTCCTCTGCTCTCCGCCGCCTCTCCTCTATCACCCGCTTAACCCACGGGAAGTCCCTGGGGTTGAGGCTGCGAGCGAAATTCTGCTGAGGGGCAAGCTGGCCGAAAGGAGCGTCGGGAATGAAGTGCCACTGCTCCTCATCGTCGGGGCTCCGACGCATCCCTAAGAAAGAAACCGCCAGGGAGAAGCGCAGCAAGGCACACAACAAAACATAAAGCAGCCACAAGGAGGTCACAGAGAGATGAGATGCCTCAAGGAAACCACAGAAAGGTGAGACGCCTTAAAGAGACAACAAACGGACAGAGACACGGGAAAAGAGACAGGGCTGGGCAAAAGACAGGAATTGAGGAGACACAGGAGGTAGAAGAGCAGAGAGCCAGCAAAGACACAACAACCCCACCAGAAATCATCTCTTCTGCGAGCGTTGCCTGTCTAAAGATGCCTTCGTCAGGCTCCCTTTGCGGCGGGTCGGTTTCCTTAAGGTAATAGCGCCTGGCCTCTTCGGACTTCAGTTGGTAGTAGGGATCGATTCCCTCACCCTCCTGCTCTTCTTCACCGCCGTCTCCTGCCTACGCAACCCCACCAACAAACACTCCTGGCAAACAGCAAACCCTAGAGGCGCCCTAGGGGACCTAAAGGCTCTGTCTCCTTTTTGTCTCCAAAGCGCAGCAGCAGCAAAGATGCCTTCAAGATGCCTAAACTGCAAAGAGCTGACAGGCTTGTAAGGATTGTAGCGCTTGTAAGACCAGCTGTAGTCTCTTTTGGGGTCGTAGTAACTCTCCACATAGTCGTACCCCGCCTCAGCAGTCGTCGTGTTTACGGCTAGCCACAAAACACAAACCCTAAACCCCAAACCCTAAACCCGAAGAAGCACTAGCCCTTTTCCTGTGTTTCTGTGTTGGCTGCGAGGCTGGGACATGGCTAAGAAATTTCTGTCTCTGGCGTTTCGGCTGCTCTTGTGCAAGTGGCGTTTGGGGTTTACGGATAAGGCCGTGAGAGAGCACGAGTCGGCCCTTGGGCAGGTTGCGGCGAATGGGGACCCAGTCCTCGTCAGGCACAGCCTCAGATATGCCGTACTCTGCCTTGTCCTCTGAGGTGTATGTACACCACAGCACAGTAGCGTGCAAACACACATGGCAGATTGCGCTTGTGCTGCATCTGCTTCTTTCTGTCGGGCCGCCGCCCAGCTCAGTAAAAAGGTGCTGCTGAAGCACAAGACAGCACCAGCACTAGCGAGATAGTCTCTCGCAGCAGCAGCAGTAGCAGCAGCAGCAGCGAGGTTGCCTGACCTTTTTGGAGCCTCTTCAGTTCCTGAGGGTCGTCAGCCCACTGGGCCTTCAGCCTCTCAAACGTTTGGATATCGACAAACATGGGGGTAGAATCTAAAGCCTGCAAATCCGAGAGACGCAGCAAATTTTCTTCTAGTTGTCTTTCTTCTTCTTCTCTACTGCTGCCCCTATCTTCGTTGTCTAGTAAGCTGATGGCTAGCTAGCTGGCTAGCTAGCTGGCTAGCTAGCTAGCTGACAGCGTCGCTTGCCTGTCTGTAGAGAATGGTCTCCTCTCCAATGGTGATGGCCTTAACAGGCAGTTGATCGACAGTCTTTGCATGCGGGGGTGGAAGCCCCTCTCTCTTGTGTCTTTCCTCTTCATTCTCCTCTGGGGGCAAGCGGGAGAGAAACCTTCGCCAGTCGGGGCTGCTGCTTTTTTCTCTCTTTTTTATCAGAGCCCTTAAAGCGGCCTTCTGCGCCGCCTTCGACGCTGAGGGAGAAAAGGAGAGCCAGTCCTGCCGGAGACTTCCCGCCCCTGCTGTTTCCCCTTCCGTCTCCGCT
>NPHX01000093.1:183257-237049 GCA_002271815.1 Eimeria falciformis | reverse complement strand
CGCCTGCCGCTGCTGCTGCTGCTGCTGCTGCTGCCTGATGCTGCCTCGGCGCTCTCCTGCTGTAGTAGCAACAAATCGTCGAGCGTCTCTTCTGCTGCCCCCTGCTCCAATCCTTGACCAGCAGCAACCCTCATGGCTCTTGCGGGCTGTCTCTGCCAATCAGCTGCTGTTGCTGCTGTTGCTGCTGTTGCTGGTAGCAGCGGAGGCCCGCAAGCAACAGCCAAAGACGCAGAAGCAGCAACAGCTGAATAAATCTCCCGCGAAGGACCAGAGATAAAGGCCAAAGACGGCAGCGGAGAGGGGCGTTTTTGCTGGCCTGCTGCTGAGAGAGAGAGAGAAGAGAGTGAGAGAGAGATAGAAGAGAGGGGCAGGCGAGGAAACTGTTCCTGCCGTCTCAGGAAGCTCCCGGCCCCCAGAGGCACCGCAGCAAGGAGTTGCATGAAGCAAAGTAGCAGCAGCAGAAGCATGCGGCTGGACTGGACAAGGAAGAGAGGCAGGGTTTTTTGCTGCCGCTCCATTGTGAGGCCCTGCATACTGCTGCTGTTGACGCTGTCTCCCTGTCTCTGCTGCAGCGCTCCAGCAGCAGCAGATTGCTGGGGTGTCTCTGCGTGCACGGCAAAAGAGAAGTGCACGTCTTTTAGGGCGCTGAAGAGACCCTTTCAACAGCACCCCATCCAAAAAAACCGCTACAGACGCCCCTCCTCCCCATTGCTACAAGCTCAGGTAGCTCTCCTGGGGCAGAGTGGTCCTTGTTGCTGCTGCTCGTTCCGCTGCTGTTGTTGCTGTTGTTGCTGCTAAAGTTGCTGCTAAAGTTAATGCTGGCGTTGCTTATAGCGTTGCTGCTAAAGTTGCTGCTGGCGTTGCTGTTGTTTTTGCGGCTGTTGCTGCTGTTTTTGCGGCTGTTGCTGCTGCTGCACAGTGCGTCTGGGAGGCCACAGGGGCCCTCTCTGCTTCTGTCTCGCTTAAAGCACGCTGCGCTTACAGGAAGTAGTCAACAATCAAACAAAAGCACATACCCTAAACCCTAAATCCTCGACAGGAGGCGAAACGGGCAAGGCGGTTGTATTGGTGTTGTGTGTGTTGGGAGAAACAGAGGAATCTTGAAGTAGAGTGCGTCTCCTCGCAGTGCAATCAAAAAGCTCTCTTAATTTACTTTTCTTATGTTTCATTTGCTTACAGCTGGCCGAGGTGCCTGTGGGGCCCCTAGAGCGCATGGCGTCGGCAGCGCCCCAGGCAGCCAGCAGCAAGCTTTGACGGGGGAAGAAAGGAACGACAAGTTGAGACGAAGGCGGAAGGCTGGCGGTGTTTGTTGGCTTTATTGGAGCTTTTGAAGCGATTGTCCTCTGCCCTTGCAGCTGAGGCAGCAGGAGACAGGAGGAAAAGACGGGACGCTCCACGCTGTCCCTGTCTCTACCTCTGTCTTGCCGCCTTTCTCTCTGTGGGGCCCCCGGCTTCCCCTCAAACCCTCAACTCGAAACTTCTGGCCCTCAGCTTCAACCCCTCGGAGGCCGTGCTGGCAGGCGAGGAGGGTCTAGGCTGCCACTGCCAAGGCTTGCTTCTTCGGCTAGAGGCCATCAGGGCCACCGACAGCAACAACACACACAGTAGCAGCAGCAGTAACCGCAGCAGCAGCAGCAGCAAAAACAACTGAAGCAGTACCAACACAGACAATGAAGCCCGGAATCTCTAGGTCAAGTAGCAGCGAGACGCTGCAGGAATCGGAGCCGCTGCTGCAGCAGACACACGCTGCTGCAGCAGTTGCTCCTGCAGCTGCAGTTGCTGCCGCAGATGGCGGGACGGGACTGTCACATCGTAGTACCAGCGAAGAGCCTTCCTCACTCGCAGCAGCAGCACCACCACCAAAAGCAGCAGAATCGACGCTAGCGACGTTTGCAGAAACAGCAGAAACAGCAGCAACAACAACGGCAGCAGCAGCAACAACGGCAGCAGCAGCAACAACACGACCCAGGAGGCGGGGTTGTTTTTCTTGGGCCTCGTTGACGTTTGGGTTTGCCACATCTCTGTTGGAAGGAGGCCCCCAGGGGAGGCCCCCACAGACCCTTGAGGAGCTGCGCGTTGCTTCAACGCGGCTGCCGCAGCTGGCGACGCCGCGGAGCACCCAGCAGGTGGCAGAATCGATCAGCAACCACCTGGCAGCAGCAGCATCAGCAGCAGCAGCAGCAGCAGCAGCAGACAGCAGCAGGGGGAAAGAGAAAGATCTGTCTGTATTTCGTGCTCTGTTTCGTTTGGTAGCACCTTGTGCTGTTCCCCTTGGCCTGTTAAGGCTGATAGAGGTGCTGCTGTCGTCTCTTTCTCCGCTGCTGCTGGAGGGTATTGTTGCTTCTCTCGAGTATCCCGCTGCTGCAGCATCAGCATCAGCAGCAGATGTGGCAGCAGTCGAGGTCGCAGCAGAAGATTCGGTGTCTGCTGACGAGGGGAAGAGCCTCGCCCTCTGGCTTGTAGGCGGCTGGGCCAAGCAGCCCTATAGACGGTTGCTGCTACTGTCGCTGCTGCTGGCAGCGGCAGCGTATCTGCAAGTGTTTGTCAGCGTGCAGTGCGGCTTCCGCATGCGCAAAGTTGCACTGAGGGCGAAAAACGCGCTGCTAGCAACAATTTTTGATGCGGCACTGAGAAGGCCACATGCCCTGCTGCCCTGCTACGCTCGCAACAGCAAAGACAGCGGCCCAGGCGAATCTGGTAACGGGGGTGGGGGAGACAATCTTGCGGGTGGGGGAGCCCCTGCTGCTGCTGCTGCATCTGAACCAACTGCTCCTGCAACTGCTGCTGCAGCAGAACCAACAGATGCTGTTACGGTGGGGCTTGTGGATGCGACGTTGCTGAAAGAGACGCGTGCGCCAGCCGAAGTCCAAACCAAAAAGGAGACAGCGCCGCAGCCCACGAATTCAGCAGCAGACGACAGCGATGAGACTGAAAGAAGACCCACCCTGCAGCGAACCCGCAGCAGCCTTGGCAGCAGCAGCGGCAGCAGCTACTACAGCAGCAGCAGCAGCAGCAGCAGCGGTGGCGGGGCACTCACGCGAGCTGTCTCTTTTGGAGGCAATCTGCACCGCGTTGTTTCTCAGACACTTTTTGATGGTGCTGCTGCTGCTGTTCTCAGCGCGGCAGCAACAGCAGAGACAGCCGCTGCAGTTGCTGCTGAGGCTGTTGCTGCTGCAGCAGAACACGACGCAGCCAGCAGCAGCGGAGGGGAATCATATCTTTCAGTAAGAAAAGGCTAGCTATTTGCAAGCGTCTCTGGTGCTGCAGCCGCCAGTGCTGCTGTTGTTGTTTGGATTGGTTTTGGTGTATGTGCGATGGGCCTCTCTTTAACCTCTGTGGCATTCGTGCGTCTTCTTGGTTTTTGTCTCAGGCTATAAGTGAAGAGGAACCCGAAGGAGGCGGCTCCAACTGGAGCCACGGCTTCTCGTCTTTTGGCCAGTTTGCTGCGCTGCAAGCAGACAACGGCAACAATACCCGCGGCAAAGACTTTTCTCTTGTCCTTAACAGAGACGAAAACCAACCAGGAGCATCTGGTGCGCCTGCTGCTTCCGAGGGGACACCCAGATCCTCCTCTCTTGGGGAAAGCAGCAGGAGCTGTAGCAGCAACAGCAGCACCAGCACCAAACTCCCATACATCATCCCAGCTGCAGTAGCCTTCGTCCGCGAGTCTTTCGTAGATGTTGCTGAAGAGACATTTGAGGCCACAGCAGAGGCACAGCACCACCAGCAGCAGGAGCAGCAAGAGCTGCAGCAGCAAGAGCAGCAGCGGCAGGAACAGCAGCGCTTGCGGCGCGTAGCAACGCACAGTCTCCTAAGCTGCGAGAGCGACGAGACCCTCCCACCTGGAACGAGCCTTCTGTCCCCCCACCCTGAAACAGCGACTCCAGCAGCAGCAGAAGCAGCAGGAGCAGCAGCATCTGCAGCAGCAGCTGTTGCAGCAGCCGCTGCTGCTGCTGCTGCTACTGCAGCAGCTGCTGCTCCTGCTGCAAGTTCCACATGGCCTTGTTCGAAGGAAGGGGCTCTCCCACCAGGGGCCAGCAAGGGCGATCGCAGCAGCAGCAGCGGGAGACCCCCGGCTACCTCTGCTGCAGCACTAGAGCTAGCCAATCTCGTAAGCGTGGATTGCGAAAGGACGCATGTGGGAATTTGTTTGCTGCACGAGCTGTGGGCCGCCCCCCTCACCCTCGCCCTTAATCTCATTCTAGTGTACAGACAGATCCCGGGGGCATTCGTGTACGCCGTGGCTGTCACCGGTGAGTTCACTGCAGCGGCAACAGCAAGAGCAACAGCTGCAGCAGCAGCAACAGCAGCTGCAGCAACAGCAACAGCTGCAGCTGCAGCATTAGCAGCGCTGGTATTCTCAGCGCAGCAGCATTAGCTTGGCGAGTGAGGGTTAGGGTAGGCTTGGTGATTCGCTGGCTGTTTGTTTTTCAGGGCTTTGCCTGCTGGCCCAGTTGCGTCTAGGCCATCGGCTTCGGCAGCTGACTTACCGCATGATGGCCTGTAGAGACACCCGAGTTCGTGCGTGCCGTGAGCTGCTGCTGCACGTGCGAGAGACGAAAGTTTTGGGTTGGGAAGGTTTTGCCTTTTCCCGGTTGTGGAGTTTGCGTGTGCCTGAGCTTAAGTTTCTAAGGAGTCGTTATTACTTGCATGCGATAAGCAACTGTCTCTTCGTCTCCACCCCTTTGGTTGTAAAAGTAGCGGCCCTCACGTGTCTCGTCCTTGGGGGAGGAGGAGGCATGGCGAAGGCCAGCAGCCTCTTTGCTGCACTGGCGCTTATCGATAAGGCATTGCAAGCCCTTAACTCTCTGCCCAGGCTGATGGCGGACCTCACAGCCGCGGCTGTCTCTTTAAAGCGACTAGGCAGGTGCCTCGTACAGCGGGAGGCCCCGCTGCAGCAGCAGCGGCAGGAAGGGGGAAGGCAGACACAAAGTGGGGATGCAAAGGCAGGGAATAAGCCAAAGGACGTCTGCAGCTGCTGCGCAGCAGTTGCAACAGGTACTGCTGCTGGTGCTGCTGCTGCAGCACCAGGTTTTGCTGCTGTTGCTGCTGCAGCAGCAACAGGAGGGGAGATGTTTGCCGAGGCCCCTGTTGTTGATTTTCGGCACGCCGCCTTTGCATGGAGGCCCTTGAGGGCCCACGAGCGAAGCGGAGAGAGCTGCGCCTCCCCTCATGGCAGGAGCCGTCTTCAGTCCCTGCACGCTGCCTCCTCTCAGTCGCTGCATGCTGCCTCCCCTCAAACAAGCAAACCCAACAGCAGCAACAACATAAACACTTACGGCGCCACTCAGCCGTCAAGCCCGGGGACGAGAGAAGAGCGGCTCTCCCTCAGGTTGCTTCAAAGGGAAGGGAGAGGGCCCTACTCGCTTCGCAGCAGTAGCACAGTCCTGCATGATGCACAGCTGCAGATACAACCTGGAGGTTTGCACGTCATACTGGGCAGGTCAGGTAGCGGCAAGAGCAGCCTGCTCTCTGCCGTCTTAGGAGACATGTGCCTCGTCAGTGGTGAGGCCTACCTCAACCTGCCCCGCCCCAGCAGCCGCAGCAGCAGCACGCAAGGAGGCCCCTTATCACTATCAGCAGCAGCGAAAGGCGCAACAACGGGAGCGGCCAGCTGCTGCACGTCGCGCTGTGAAATTGACTTCGAAGACCCTTGGGAATTCGTGGGCTATGCGCCGCAACAGCCGATCATTTTCGAAGGCACTCTTCTCAGCAACATTCTTGTGGGCAGGCCCTTCGTGGCCTCCGCCTACAAACAAATCATTAAGGCCTGTGCGCTGGACGCGGACTTCGCAGCCCTGGGGGGAGACGAAACCGCCATCGACTCGGGAGGGCACAGGCTAAGTGGTGAGCTGCAGACACACACAAGAAATCGCATGCAGCACTAAACCCCCACAATTATTTTGTTAGATGGCAGACCCCCACGCACTAGAGGGGACAACACCAAACCGTACAAGAAGGTTGCTCAATGAATAATTCCTCCCCTTTTGCCACGTCCGCTTGGCTCGCAGGAGGCCAGCGCGCCCGCATCTGCCTTGCCCGTGCCATCTACAGCGCAGCCGTTGTTAGTATCTGCCAACCCCTCGCCTCTCCCACTTCAACTTCTGAGGGAGAGGGAGAGTCCTCCCATTTACAAGGCAGCAACGGCAACCAAAACGGAGACAGACCAGCAGCAGCTGCAGAGGAGCTGCAGCGAGGGGCCCAGGTCGCCCGCCTCGCGGCTTTGGGGAGAAGAGCTCTCTACCTCATTGACGATCCCTTCAGCCCGCTGGACGCCGTCACTGCCATGGCCGTCTGGCGGCGTGTCTTCGCACCCGGAGGTAAAGACCCTAGTAGCAACAGAAACGCCTTCGACTCCTCGGCCGTGGCTAGCTCTCTGCTTCACTCTGATGAGCTCCACTAAGGGACAGCCGTAGTACCCGCAGATTTGTGCGCATCTCCCTTAGGTGTGTTGAGTGGACGCACCGTGCTGCTGGTGGCTCACCAGGCGCTCAACGTGGTGGCGCACGCCCCTTTTGTCTCCAGTTTCGTCCTAGTGGAGGCCGGCACAGTCAAGCAGTTCCCCTCGTACGCGGCCCTCCAGAGGAGACACGAGGGGCCGCTGGGGGCCACACAGGGGAGCCCCAGTGCCCTCTTGGCCTTCAACGATTGCACAGTGCGCAGCTCGCCTAAGGATTCCAGCACATTTGCCGAGTAAGCCTTTTTCTCTGCTGCAGCGTTGTCTTCCATGAGAGACCCCAAAGGAGCCTCTCTTCACCAAACGGGCTGCTTAATATGATAGTCAACGTTACCCATGCCTACTATGCCTGCCCAGCCAGCAGGTTGGTAGAGAGGACAGGCTCAGACACCCCCACAATTGGCCTTTTGCGAAAAGAGCTCATGGGAGGAAAAGTAGTTTGTTTGTTTGCGCATTTCGCAGGTCAGTTTTCCCCGCCAGCGGTGATGAAGCTGAAGAGGAGCCAGCAGGGCCCCCAAAGACTCCCGTCTCTTCTGGTGCTGCTTGCGCTGACACAGCCGATGCTGACCCCCTCAAAACGGAGACAGAGAAAGAAGCAGCTGGGGAGTGGAGGGTTGGGGTGCCTTCAGCAACAGCGCCAGAGGCCACACGGACGGGGAGTGTCTCGTGGAGGGTCTGGCGTCTCTACATGCGCAGCGCCGGCCTTCACATGATGACACTGCTGTTTCTGGCTTGTGCCGTGAGCCTCATTGGTGCTGCAGTCGACGGCTTAGAGCGACATGCAAGCAGAAAGAGACAGCCGCAACAGCTTGAAGACAGAATTTTTCTTTTCTGATCGTTTCTGCTGCGTCTCCTCAGGCGAGTACGTATTCCATCACCTTGTGCGACTATTGGCTTCGTCGGTGGACTGCCCGGGGCCCTCCCCCTCTCCCTAGCGTTCACATCTGGGTGGTTCGCTACACTGGCTACCACCCAGCAGCTGACGACCTGTTTTACCTCATGGGGTATTGGGCGCTAGCATTCTTCTCTGTTGCCTTCTCCGTTGTCACCACCGTCGCCTTCGTCAGGTGCGGAGTAAACGCCTCCTCAGTGCTGCAGGCAAACATGATCGCCGCTCTCCTCAGGTGAGGACGCTGATGGAGAGGACAAGTGGCCCAACTCACTCCGGTTTCCTGCCTTTCCTGACGCCCCCGCTATTACCCACATGAGCCACCTTTGCTGTGTTGTTTCGTTGTGGACGTGCTTTGCTCTTTGTCTGTGTGTCTTGTCTAGAATGTCTCCTCTGTGTCTGTCTCCTTTTTCTCTATTTGAAGTATCCGTTTCTTCCTTCCCCATCCGTGGTTGCCGCAGGGCCCCGGCGACTTGGTTCAACAGCGAGCCCATAGGCCGCCTGCTGAACCGCCTCTCCGATGACGTCTTCGCAATAGACGAGGCACTGCCTCAGGCATTGCACACCCACATCCTCATTATCAGTAAGAAGGATTTCTTGTTTACAGCTGGAAACACTTTCCCTTAAGGTTTTTGCAGCTGCCTTTTCCCGCAAAAGTTTCCACGTTGGCGTCTCCTTTTTTATCCTAAATCGAGCTGTGCGGGTTCATTCTGCTGCTTGTCTCTGCAGTGGCTATGGTGGCCAAGATGACGCTGCTGAGCTGCACAGTGCCAGCCTTGTTGCTGGTGATGCCCCTCGTTGCCTTCGTCCTCTTTCGCACCGCCAATCGGCTGCGAGCCGCCATCAGGTAACAATATCTTTCAACGCCAGAGCGAGCTGTCTCTGTGCTGCCCTTCTTGCTACTGCAGCAGGGCCTTACGCTGCTTGAACTGTTTGCTGATGTCTTTCTTGCTTTTTCTGCTTCCTTTGCAGGTCGTTAAAAAGACTGGAGACAGTCGCACGCTCACCGCTGCATTGCCTCCTCGCTGGGGCGGTGGGCGGCGGCTCGACGCTGCGAGCCTTCAGGTATGTGCTTTGCTGCTTTGAGAAGACCGCCAATGGAAACCATCCCAAGTCCCTTCATGAGGCCTGAAAGAGAAGAGGTTGATGCGAGTCACAAATCCGTCTTCACCTAGCAACAAACAAACCACAAACAACCCTAAGCCCCAAACCCAAGTCCTAAGGAGAGAGCGGCTGGCTTCGACTTGGGCGGGGCAGGCGGACGCCCTCTTTGAATGTTTTTCCGTTTGCTCCTTCCAGATGGAGCTCTGCCTCTCACTCTGCACGCTGCATGCTTGCTGAGGGAAGGGCAGAAGAAGCAGCAGAGGAGACAGCAGGAAACAGATGCCAACCGTGCCGCTTTGCTTGTCTTTTGTCTCCTCACAGAGCCGAGCTTCGCTACTTCCGCCGCTGCGTGGCCGCGCTGCTGGCCTACGGAAACACTTCCTTTCTTAACACATGCCTGCAGGCCTGGCTGGCTCTTCGCCTCCAACTCATCGGGGCCACCCTACAGGCTTTGCTGCTGGCAGCTGTGACGCTGCCTCTCTTCTTCTGGCCTGAACGTCTCGAGAAGGTAAAGAAAAGCGGTGCACTTGAAGTGCCCTTTCTCTAAGAGGGATGGGAGATAGCAGTTGTAGGGGATGGCCGCGATATAAAACACCTTCTCCTTTCATAATCGCTCTGCTTCCATCTGCCCCTCTTTTTGCTTCCTTACCTCTTTCTGGTATTTGCTCTCTTTCCGTGCCGCTTTCTATCTGTGTTGCTTTTCCCTTGTTTTCTCTCTCTTCAGGTGCGGGGGGAGATGGCGGGTCTGTTGGCCCTTAGCCTCTATGCAGTGTCTGCCCTCGTGCGCCTCCTTACGCAAAGCATCACAACTTTTGTCCGCTTAGAGGTGCAGATGGTTTCCGTGGAGAGAGTGAGAGACTACTTGCTGGTGCGTCCCTCTCAGCCAGACGACACATAAGCAGATGAGGAGAAAGACATACACCTGGGAAGCACAGGGTGAAACCGCTGCGTCACCAAGGTGTCGCTTCGAGCATCTTCTCCTCTGAGCAGAACAACAGTTTCTTCTGTCGCTAGAACGCATTTCTCCTCCCTTTCCCATTTTTCACCGACTCACTTCAAGAGGCCCTGCTGCTGCGGTCGGATTGCTTCTCTACGTAGGTGCCCGCGGAAGACTCGGCTTATGACGTTATCACTGGCCTCCCCTGGCACCCTACACCGCATGCAGAGGGAACTTCGTCTTCTTTCTGGCGGTGGCTGAGCTGGGGAAAGGAAAAGAAGAAAGACCTTCTGCCGCTGCACGCTCCTGAGGAGGAGAAGCAGCCGTTGCTGCAGCAGAAGCAGCGCCCCTCCTCTTGCCCTGACTGTGCGGTGCCGAAAGGGCCAGCACTGCAATACTCTTTGATTCGCCACCCCACACGGCCCTCTGTGCTCTCGGGGTCGAGGCACGCAGCAGCAGCTGCTGCCGGAGTCATTGCTGGCCATGAGACGCTGGCCTCACTCAGGCCATGGGCACATCAGCTGCCCTTTGGCGCGGTTGGGGGTCTCAGCAACGAACAAGACAGAGAGACGACACAGACGCTGCCCTTTCCCGCGCCAGTCTCTTTGGGACTTCAAACGCGGGGCCGCATCGACTTTGAAAACGTGACTGTAGCTTACAGGTACGCTGCTTACGTCTGCGTTTCTCCTTTCTTTGCACCCTGGCTTAGACAGGGGCGGACTGCCAGTAGTTATGCCGGTAGTTATAAATGCTTTCTGATAAATCACCCATCACTAACGCCACAGCAAGCGGCTAAGCCGTCTAAGAAGTGTTTCAAGTTTATCCTTTTGCGTCGCTGCTGCTGACTGCAGTGTGGGCAGCCAGCCCGCCCTGCGAGGCATATCGCTGACAATACACCCTGGAGAAGCTGTGGGCATCGTGGGCCGGACGGGTGCGGGAAAGAGCACCTTGCTAATGGCTCTGACGCGGATGGTGCCGTACACAGGAGACATTAAGATAGACGGGGTTGATATAAAGAGACTACCAGTGCAGCTGCTGCGCTCACGGCTCGCCTTTGTGCCTCAAGTGCCCACGCTGTTCTCTGGCACCATCAAGTGGAATTTAGACCCTGGAGGCACGAGGACAGAGGCGGAGCTGTTTGACGCATTGCGGCTGTGCAGGCTCGATCAGGTGGTTAAGGCCCTGCCGCAAGTAAGGCCTTCCTATTGCCCACTTTCCCTTTGGGGTTTTCACGGGTGTTGGGGGCACAAAACAAGAGTCGCGCTTAGCGAGTAGACGGAAGAAGAAAACCCAAGCCCAGCAGACAACTCGAAACCGTCAGAAGTAGCAGCAACAGGCAGTGGTGGGTTGTTGAGACGGACTGTCTGCACAGGCCCTTGACACTCCCATCGCCAATGTAGACGAAGCATCCTCCGTGGAATTTCGCATCAGGAGATCACGCAAGACACACGGAGGTCAGCAGCCACTTTATCAACAGCTGTCTGTGCAGCTGCTCATCCCGCTTGTGGTGCCCTCGGTAACCCTAGCTCGGGAGGCTACGATTATTTGCTGCCTTTTAACAAGGGGTGCTAGTAGCCGTGGTGCAATAACTATAAGCTTTTTAAGAGTCAGAGCACCGTTTCGAAGAGGACCTAGGTTATTCCCATCGACAGTGTTTTTTCTGCCTGTTTCCTGTCCTTCCGCAGGCTCCCGCATGCGGCCCTCCTCCCCCATTGTGCCAATGCGGCAAAAGGAAAGAAAGTCGCTGCAAAGACACCCAGAGGCCTCACCCAGCCTTACCCAGGAAGCCCAGCAGGCCACAGCTGCACCCGCTTCCCTCCCAACGCAAGAGAAGGGAGCGGCCCGGAGCATCGGCAGCCCTAGAGCACTAGGCAGTGGAGGCAGCAACAGCATCAGGCTTTCTATCGGACAGAAGCAGCTGCTCTGTTTTTGCAGGGCGCTGTTGCGAGATGCACCCATTTTGTGTCTCGATGAAGCCAACAGCGCCATGGACAGTTCAGTAGAGGAGGAAGTGCTCGTTCCTGTTATCAAGTGGTGTTTGAGGTACATAGAAATACAAATATGTATTAATGCTTATTTATTCAGCTGCCCCTTGTCTAACTCATGTTCTCTCATTTTCATCTCTTGCTCCTCAAACCGCAATCCCTCGCCCTCATTCTTTCTTTCCCCTTGTTGGGCTGCGCACATCATCTGCACGGCCCCGACGTGCTGTGACGTCCGTGTGCAGAAAAGGGAGCGTTCTGATGGTGTCTCACCGCCTGCAGCACCTGCCGTCCCTGTGCCACCGTGTGGGGGTAGTGGGGGAGGGCAAGCTGCTTGAGTACGGGCCCCCCCGCAGTCTGCTCAGAGACCCAAACTCAAGATTCCACGCGCTGTACACCGCAACCAAAGAACCAGAATTGCCAGGCCTCTCACCACCTAGCAGCGCCCTCAACGTGCCCACCCCTTAGCTTCGGAATTAGACTGATGGCAAGGCTCCCTCAAGAGGCCCGCCCCATCAGCCTACTGAGCCATCGGCAGTGAGGGCGCTTCGCACCCCTTTTTTCACGTTTGAAGAAAGCAGTGGCGGCTGCAAAGATCTGCTGCTGCGTCGGCCCGTTTGGTGATGAAACTTGTGTGAGCACTGCTGCTCTTCGCTATTTGACAAAGACAGCTGCTTTCTCAATTTCTGCCAGCCCCCCCTGTGCCGTTGCCTTCTCTAGCGAGTCTCTCTGCGCAAGCTGAAGCTCAGCCTGACCAGATGAATCGCCAGTCTGCCTAAAGTTTCCCTCCCCCGAAACAAACTGCCATCTTCCCCTGCTGGCATCGCCTCTGTGTGTCTTCTGCCTCTCCTTCCCCTTAGAACAGCAGGCCCACGGAGGCCTTGCCAGTTCTGTGCTAGCGGCCTTCTTCATCAGCACGGAGCTCTTAAGCAGTTGCGACTCTTTGATTCTGAGGGTCGACTCGGCTAGTTTCCTTCTAAGAGGCCTGGCCGCTACAATGCGGAGTTACACACCCCAAAAATTGTCTGTCAAATGATGAGAACAAGAGAAGCGGTGCGCACCGCCGCTCATGTTCCGCAGCAGCATTCGCCACCCAAAATTGTTTAGCATCTCTATGCTTCAGGACACCGAAAAAAAGAACACCTAAGTTGTATTTAAACATTCACACGGGATATCTATACATTTGCAGAGGTACGGCTCGTCTCCTTGCTTACCCCCAATAGCCAATCGGCCAGACTCGTGCCGCTGTAAACGCCAGGCTACTCCCAGTCTTCATCTCTATGGGCCCTATGGCAAGGCTGCCGCTGCTGCTGCTGCTGCATGGGCTGTTGCTGCGCTAAGCCGGAAGCTGCAGCAGCAGTTGCAGCAGCTGCCACAGCAACTGCTGCCACTGCTGCTGCGTTGTTTTGCGGTACGCTTATGTTTGTTGTGGACGGGCTGCGTGAGCTCCAGTCCCTTTTGTCTCTTCTCGAGTCTGCTGCTGCCATTCTCTCTGCGTCTCTTTGCCTCCACGTGTTTTCCACCCCGGCACCCCAGAGACAGCAGAAAATGGGCAGCAGCAGCAGTGCAGCACAGCCCACGATGAGCAGCACAAAGGCCACATTTCCTCCACCAATCCGCACTTTATCACACACCAATTCGGCTACAGGCTGCACCTCGTTGTGGACAATCCTGCAATCCAAATTCGATGCCGCCTCGCTCACGTCCTCGCCAAGCAAACGGTACAGACGACTCCGCTTTTCAAAGAACTGCCGGAGCTCCATCCACAAATCATCCAGCTGAGAAACAGACAAAAAAGAGGGACAAGCTGTCTCTGCTTCTGTTTCTGTTTCAGGTTCTCTTTCCGTTTATGTCTCTGTCTGTGCGTCTCGTTCTTCGCTGCATTGTCTCTAATTCTGCCTGCCTTGAATTGCCTCTCGCTTGCTGCTCACCTGCGCATGCAGCAAGCGTGTCAGTTTGTGGGCTGCCTCCTGCATCTCTTCGAAGCTGCAGGGGGCCCCGCCTGAGGCTTCCTCTTCTTGGGTTGTTGGGGGGCACACAAAGGACGCAGAGGCCTCAGCCCTCAGCTGCTCCTTCTTTGCAGCCCACCAAACTGCGTTGAGGAAGCGGCGCTGCTCGTCTGCTGGTCCTTTTGCTGATGCCAACTCAAAGACAAGAGGGGAAGAGGGGTCGAAGGACGGGTCTATCGTCAGCCTGCTGTCCCCGGTGCTGCTGCTGCTGCTGTGGAGAGAAGAGAGCGAGAAAGGAGCCACGAGCTCTTCCACGTCTTCCATGCCGAAGACCACCAGGTGGTCGGGGCTGGCTGCTGTCTGAGGGTCTGCAGGCGTCCCTCCCCCTCCAATGCATATCTCCCGCAGCAGCTTGAGGAGCATCCCTTGCTGCAGACTCTTTCTCTGCTTTGTCGCTTTGGCGCTGCCGTTGCCGTTTGTGCTTTCCTGGTACTCTGCGTTGGCTTTCCCCGCCAAGCGAACCACCGACTGCATGAGATTCACTTTTTGCGCTTCGCTCTTTCCGTCTGCTAGCTCCATCAAATCGCCAATCACTCCCGCGATCAGCCCTTTGGCTGTCTTCCCACTTGTGCCCCCGTTCCTCTTTATCTCCTGCAGGGTTTGCTGCACAGAGTGCGAGAGGTTCTGGGCTACTTGAGGGTCTGGCGTCAGCTCTTGCAGCAAGGTGGCAAGCTCGTGCTCAGGCCGCAAGGCCTCAGACGGGAGCAGCAGGGGCTTCACTCTTTGGGCAGATCGGCCTGCAGCTCCTTGTGCTGCAGCTGCCTCTCCTGGGCTAGGGCTCAGGTAGCTGGCCCTAACTGCCCTCTGCTTGTCTTGAATGCCGCTGCAGAGCACTTCTCTGTAGGTAAACAACCTTTCCTCCAAGTCCTGCACCATCAAGAAGCCACCAGCCGCGAACACAATTCAGCGTAATCTTGCGGCTACGGCAGCCGCTGCTGCAGTGCCGCTGCAGCCCAACTGGCCCATAGTGCTGCTCCTCTGTTTTGCCTCTAGCCCTTCTCATGGTGGTGAGAATACGGGGTAGCAGCAGTGCACTTCGCAGGCTCATTCCGATTACATGCTAGCCAACACCCAATAAGCGAAGGCGCCTAGGGGGGGCCTAGGGGAACCCCTTATCGCCCATTTGCTCACCTCGTCCTTGAGAGCCAATGGGTCCAACAGAAACAGCCAAGAAGTTTCATCTACCAGCTGCAGTTCTCGTGCTGCCTCTTGCAGCTGCAGGGAAAGGAGGAGAGCAGCTGAGGTCTCGCCACGCAAAGCTGTGCTGCCCAACTCCCGCATCTTCTCCCCAGTCTCTAGAAGATCTGCGAGGCAGAAGGAGAAGCACAAGAATCACACCATGTCAGGCCTACGTGCCTCTGTGCATGCAGGGGACTTCACGTAGACATAGAAGAAGCTGTGCCACAGGTAAGCTGACAAAGCCAGAGATAGACAGACGGAGACACTCGCAAAAACACAGAGAGATGGACGCACCTTCCATGCCAAATACGCGCACTAAATCTCTTTCCTTGTTAGGAAGAAAACAAGCCTCCAGCACTTTGGCTGCAGTTGTGGGCTCGTGCTGCCTCAGGGCACCAGACCCCAAGGCCAGCAAATTACCCGAGAAATAACTGAGGAGATCGTCTACATCTGCAGAGTTCTTCACGTAATCTCGGGTGTACAGACACCCGTCCGTGACTACGATGGTGGCGACCAGAAGCATGCTGCACGTAACCAGGGCTGCGGGGACGACGTCAAAGCAAACTATTAGTACATATGGGATACACATATAAAAGAACAAACAAGCGACAAGTGCAAATGGAACGGCAAAAGAAAGAGGAATTCTTCAGTCTACATCCTCCACTATGCAACAGTAGCAGCGACAGACAGCAAAGGCAGCGACAAATCCGCACCTAACGAGGCGATCAACAGCATCAGGAAGGAGCAGCCGCAGCTTGAGCCCTTTCTATCCACTAGAGCTTCCTTTTTGCAGCAGCACATGCAGCAGAGATACAGAGAAGCCAAGAGCAGCAAGGAGCCCATCACACTGAACGCCGCGATACTCCCCTGCCATCCGCACCACAGCATCCAACCGCAACAGCCCTCATCCCTCTTGCTTCCCTGCCTCCCTACTTTGCCGGTCACACGAACTCGCTCCAACCCCTGCCTTTCTGGCTGTCTACTTATCTGTTTGAGCAGTTACGGCGCTCGCAGATGCTCACGAAACCCACCCAAAAGATAGGGCCGCTGATGCTCGGCAGTGGCTCTAGAACCCTACGGGCTGCCACCAGCGAGTCTGCCAGAAACACTTTAGTCTCTTGCAGCTCTTTTACTGGCGGTAGACTGCCTGTCTGATCGAGAGACCTCTCAATATCTCCCGCGAGTGTGTCTGATGACTCTGCTATGGCTGCGAGGCCTTGGGGCAGCAGGTGCACAAGTGTCTCCCATGAACTCAGCAACGAGGGCGCTGCAACGGAGACAGGGGATATGTGGTACGTGGCCTTCCTCTCTGTTGGTTCCCCTTCTTTGTTGACAGATACAAACACCCCACTGTTAGCAGGATTGTATATAGCCTGAAGAGCAGGACGATGCCGGACAGCAACAGACAGACAAAAATAACTATAACTTTTCTAAGCAGTTTTGGGTGTTGTTTCATCTGAATTCAAACCTTACTCATCCTAAAACCGAAGCCTTAAGGAAGAATGAGAAGCTTTTACAGCGCACCTCCTGAAGCCTCGTAAAGTTCCGTTTGACGTCGCTGACTGTCTTTGCTATTCGAGCGGATGTTTCCCGGGCCTGGCGAAGCTCCTGAGGCAGAGAGTCGGACCGCTTTAAATCCAGAGCCACCACAAGATCCTCAAGGCTGAGAAAAATGGACGCACCGAGGGGAAACATCAGAGCAGCCTTAAAGGTTAAAATAGGGTTGCCGCTGATGCTGCTGTTGCCTTTGAAGTTACAGAAAACACGCCCCCAGCAGGCCCCTTTAGCCCAACACTGCTTAATATAACCTGCTTACTAATCCAGAGCAGGTGTAAATCCAATGAAGCCCGTCCGCTTGGGGGGCGGGCCGTCATCAACCGTGTGGCCGGATTCACTCTGCAATGACCTTGGGACAGTTTGTCCTGAGGAAAGCGCAGAACCGTCTCTCTCTTCCCCTCCAAACTCCCCACTTTTCTTCCGATAAGTTGCTTACTACTGGCAATAAGTTACGCTATAGCGCTCAATGATCACCTCGTTATGTACCTGTTTTGCCCGGGGAAACGCGTGCTGCTCTGGCGGCGCTGCCTAAACCTGAGAAAGAGGGGTGCACCGGCGTCCGTGGAGCCTCGGTTGTGGCTAGGGGCGCCTCCACACTAAAGGGTGAAGGAGCATGAAAGGGAGAAACCAAAGGGGAAGAAGCTGCTCCGTATGGACGAACGGGGTCAATGGGGCTCGTAAAGGTCTGGCCGTTGACGATGGTAGAGCCGGCCTGCCCTGTCAGGCACCCCAGCTGAGAGACCATCGCGTGAAGATCCAGGAGAGCAATGATACCCAGGCTAAGGCTTGCAGCAATTGCCACAATAGCCATGAGCAGTACAAGGTATCTCGTTCCCATGCAAGCCCGCCGTGGGACCAGCTTACCGACCCCTCCTTGTACCTGAGAGTCTGAAGCGGTACTGCTGCTTCGATTCGAATCCCAAGGCTCCACGTGACTCGCGCGACGCTTTCTTGATTTGAAAAATAGGCGGAAGCAGCACCAGCAACTGCATACTCTGAGGCAAAACACCCCGGAGCCTCCAGACTCTCCTACCTGCTTGATGTGATCGAAGGAGTAGTGATGAGCGCGTGTTAAAACGTGAATAATTTACCTGCGGGAACACTTCCGGTTACGGAGGCAGAAAAACAAAAGAAAAACTGGCAGAAACACGCCGGCTAGGACGAAACCCACAAAAATGGGGAGCAAATAATATGGCATTGACTCCAGGTAGGCAAACATGGAAAGGGCAGATGATGATGAAGTGGTCTCCTCCGGTGGGTTTACGTATGCACTTGGTGCCTCCAACTGCTGCAAAGCACGGCCATGCCAGGAATACGTAGGGCCCTCTTCCCAAGAAGGACTATCTTGGAACGGGAAGGAAGATAAGGCTTGGCCTCCATTATCAGTCGGTTCTACCCAGCTACCGTTAGACGGCTCGCTCTGCCTTGCTGACCCACGCACAATCGTCTGCAGCTTTTCCACATACTTCTTTCTGTCCTCCATAATTGCGGTGGGAAGGGCCTTGCTCAGCCCACTTTTGTTCACGCAGACATTGAAGGCGGCAAGGATGGGCTGCGAAGACACCCAATGACACAATCTCAACCCAAAATGGGCTAGAAGACGGGGCATCCTGTCAAGAGCCACGATAAAAGTGTGAGCTTAGGAATACGGAGAAGGAAAATGAATGCCTACTCCCGGAATAGCTGAAGTGTCTGGATAGCGCGCAACGCGGCAGGCCTCATCTTTGTAATCATCCAACCACGCAACACGTTCTTTCCCAAGATACTTCGTGCAACCGTCGGAGGTTGTGTCTAGAAGGCAGGACGAATTTAAACTACTTTTTGCGTCATCCATTTGGAGTCCAGCCTCTGTGGAAAGAAACCCATTATTTCCTTCCATTGTCGCCGACTGTGCTGCCATATGGAAGCTGGCTACAAGCACATCTAAAAAAGGTTATCTCAAGCCTAATCAAATCCAAAAGCCCACATCTTGAGCGCCAGTTGTCTGCCTCAACAGGGCATTGGTAAGTCAACTGAACGACGGCGTACGTGTGTTGATGCTGATACTGTTCTTGGTTGTTTCAAAGCTCTACAGCCGGACTTCCAACGACTCAGGTACAAAAAAACCGCCGATGGTTCAGCAAAGGTGAGATTGAGCGGAAGATACGTTGAAGGAAGGATGACCGCTGCGCTCCAAATAAGGACTGGTGTAAGAGCGTACTTCTGGTTCCAGATGGGCATGGAAATGCTGTTTTGCTTTGCAGTCCCACAAAAAGCACTTTCGGCAAAGAGACAATTAAAAAACTTAGCGGAAACGGAAAAGGACAACAGTGAATTGTCTCATGGATTACTAGAGCCCACAGTTCTGTGTCAAATACTGCTAGAGCGTTTCACTGCTCAGTTGGTCGGCTTGTCTGCCCAAAGGCCTAATAAACCGTCATTTGTTAGGCCTAATATTGATTTAATACAGTTGTTGAAAGCATATCAAGATGTTCATGCAACGATCAGGATAGATTGGTGAGTCACAGCATCTGTCAGCAGCAGAGCGAACAACAGAAGGCAGCAAGCCATAAAACTAAAAAAGAAAACCATGAATAACTAAACGTCAAATACTTCCGAAGAATTAAGTAGGGTACAGTTCCTTGATTTTCAAGTTTCATAACCTTACTAATCAGAGCATGCAACAACTGGGCGTCTCACATAGACATGAGTGCTAGATGGCACATCTTCACCGAAAAACCAAAAGTTTATTGCAGAAGCATAATGCGTTATGCTTCTAATCATAATAACGTGTACCTCGTAGTACCATTACTAACAAAAAAAGTTATGAGCATTGAACACCTCGCTATTTCTGGGGTGTATGTTCACCTCAAAGTATCACTCGAGTCGGCCCAGCCGATTCGCGTCACTACTTCCAGAGTTTCGTCCTTCGTTCAACAACGGCTTTTTGATAAAACCGGTCAAAATGTGGAAGTCACTCTTCGTCATCGCCGTCTCCGGCACCCAGGTCGCTCGCGTTTCTACAAAGGCCATTGCTGATGGCTACAGGCAAATGGGACAACCATTCCGCTTTGACAAGAACTTCGTCGTAGCACCAGCCTTTGAAGCATCGAGCTCGGAGGTGTGGTGGCCAGCCACTGGAAGATCTCCTCTGAGACAGAACCAGCGCCCGTAAGGAGATGCCTTGCCTTCCCTATCGCCTGGTTCCACACGTACAGAATTTCACAGGCACTTGGACCAAACGTTTGACGTAGCAATGCATACAGACACGTCTTTCCCTAGTCCATTTGAACAGCCTGAAAAATGTGTTTCATTCCCAAGGTAATGCCATATCAAAGTTGCTCTTGAATCCAAGCTATGGATTCATGTTTATGAACCCTTCCAGCCTGTCCCATTCCTGGATATGTGACCCTGACCAGCTTCTTTCAGCCGAGGAGCAGTCGTTTGTCGAGACGCGCCTGCTGAAACTCCGTGATACAGCCCAGAGCACCTGTAATGATTCAACAAATTACTACCAGGTTAGGATCCTCACAACGCAAGTGCTCTCAATCTCAAATCCTCGAGAACAGGCTGCCGTTGCCGTCGCTTCAGATATTGTGGTGAATGAAAATGAGACGCCACAGGAAGCAACTGATCGTTTTGCTGAGTCGTTGCTAAGGTACCTCAGGAAATCCAATCCGATCGAAAATTACCCAAATTTGAGTTTTGGCATCATCAGGCGTTGGGGAGTTGGTAACAAGGGGTGTCACGATGGCATGGTTCTCGCCTTCGTCAAGAACCTCAAAACTGTCAGCCTTGCTACTCGAGGTTAGAATATTATTTGCTGTTCGGACGCTCTGCTGAACTCTCAGCCCCAAAATATCAGAAAACGTCGATGCTCGAGTTTCCAACGCTTTCTTTAAAACACATGTCCAGCGTTCAATGAACCACGTGTTTCTTTCTACTGGATCGCCAGCAGCTGCTGTAGCAACTGGCGTGGAGCTTGTAAACCGGCATCTACCTCGTGCGCCAACTGGTCAGTGCTTCTCTTCCATCGAGCCATGTACAACGGAGTTTACTAACTTATGCGTTTTTCAGGCCTGAGCTGGAGCGCCACCATCCTCCTCACCTTGGGAGGAGTATACCTGGCTTCTGTGGTTGGAGTCTACTATTCCCTGAACAGCTTCATGGTCAAACGTTACACGATCGAGCAGTAACAAACGAAGGCCAAAAGAGTCTTTCGCCGGTTTCCATTCTAAATTTCAAATGTTATTTCGACGTCTTAAAGTATAATTAGGACCCACTGAGAACATATTAGAATGCAAACCCACCATCTACTGCCAGTTCTGCTATAGAGAAACGTGTTCAGCTTTCATGACACTTTGACGTAAATGTGAAGGATGACTTTGTGTCCCCACAACCGTTCTAGCTTATATATAACGTTCTTTCTCATTTGTAAAACGATGCGCCCTCTCATGCCACAAATCATTTTGGCAACTTGAGCGGTCTTGACAAGCAGTTCCTACACAATGTGCACGCACACCACTTAAAGTAACATTTCAAGCATACCAAAAAAAACTCAGCGTTGCGCCAGCTTTTCCACAAAGGCTCACATGTTCAATCACTACTGATCCGTCGTTTTGAGGCGTCCATCCGACAGTCTGTTGGCGAACACGATATGGCACGTCCTTGTTAAACCAGCAAAAAAGATACGTCCTGAACAGCCAGATAAACAGTGCCAAAATAAACACGTACGCAAAAGTAACTATAATATCAGTAAGGCAGCATCTACCAGACGATCGAAACTGACGGAGCTAGTCGAACGCCATTCCGTCGTGTTGCTACCTACCTTATGAGTTCCTCAACCTGTTCTATCTTTGAAAGGCTCGTTCGCTGCATTTCTCACAGGACACTGCATGTACATTCGCGACAATTACAGAGTAAGATGCGTCTCTTGTAGGCAACCCAAGTAAGGTATTTACAACCTAGCACTGGGACACACTTTTGAGTACCATTTCAGGGGGGAATGACCACGGGCGTGGCACAGTTTCACTGTAGAGGTGATCCAAAAGAGAATCGGTCCCTCGTCGATACTTCGAGGACACATGAAACACGCGTTGGAAGTGACCATGGGACCTGTGTAACAATGCCACAATGGCTCAACACCATAAGCGCATGATCCGGTATGTGAAAAGATGGGTTAAAGCTGAGATGGAATCCTCTCACTCGAATTCCCTAGTGCGAGCATGAATCCACTTTGGATGTGATGCTAGGTCAACCTGCAAACGTCCGCACAATCACGAAGATATTTGTGAGTACACACACACTTAAGTGGCAGCATTACTGGGTTGCATCACCTCATCATGGTATGTGCTATACCTTGTTGAGACACAAGATAATTGGGATTGACTGCGAATCTTCAAGTTCACCATGTACACCATTGTTTGCTAATCGACGTCTTAATCGTCCAGCAATTCCCGCTTTTCGCATCTCATCCAACGATGGAAGGCAATCTACTGCATTGCTCGACTCCGTTTGTGGGCAAGCCGCCAAACTCGACACTTCATTGCATTCTGCAGTATATAAGGAAAGCACTGTAGCTGCGAGCCCAGGTGCTCCATAAGCAGAATCTGTAAAGACCCTCCAAAAGAGCAGCTTATGCACGAACGTAAAAATAGAACAAGCACAAGAACGCGTCGTATTGCCTCATTGCCATGGCCCGAAGAATTTACCAGAGTGCTGAAAGCCGAATCGAGCAAGGGACGGCTTTGGTGCGATCGCTCGAACGACGTTGAAGATCTGCTGAGTGGGTCTCTTGACCGTATCCACGACGAGAATGCCCAAATCGGCGTCCTCCTGGCACACTCCAGTGTTAGACAGCAAAGACTCGCCCGTCAAACAACACGAGCGAATGCTAACTGGGCGGTATGTTCAGATCAGGGACACAGGGTAAATTTCATATGTTGGGCACAGCGTATATCAGCAGCCCCACATAACCTCTCCAAGCAGCGTTGACGAGTTCCTTGCAAAAAATCTTTTTTGGATGAGACTCAATGATGCCTGCGTCGCCAAAAGACAAGTCGACCTAGCTGTACGTTACCTATCAGTTATCCAAATCCCGGAATGCAATTAGTTCCAAATTGAATTTCAAGCTAAAGATGTTTTAGGCAACACGTAATCTACGCGTGCTTCTGCGAGGAACCGAACCTGGAGCATCGATGAACACCAGCTGGCGATTGTCCTTCGTCACCATTCCACGAAAATCGGATCTGCACCCAACGTGCCACATCGATGAATGCATCGGTACGCATAAAACGCAGCCCCTCCTCCTAATAGCCACTAACTTAACCAAGGATTTAATTCAGTGAAAACAACTACTGTAATTGGATGGTTGCTTGTGTGTTCGATAGGCTGACCTGGTAGTGTTTACTTTGTTGGACACAGCCGATACAGTAACGCCAAGAAGTGCATTCAGAAGAGAGCTCTTTCCTGCATTTGGCAGGCCGATGAGTGCGACAGTCAATGCCCTGGGATTATCTGGTTGAACGGGTGGTTCCCAAGTAGCGAACTGCGCCTGAGCAAGAAAATCTAACTATGAGCTTCAGGATACCCATTACTCTGATTCATATTTTTGAGAAATTAGCATCGGAAACTAAAAACGGTAGAACAACTCAACTGCTGGCAAGATGTTAAAGTTGCCAGCTCACTTCAGCCGGAACTGATCGTCTCACAATGGGCCAACGCAATGACGGCCGCGTCGGAGAAATAGGAGAGGAGGATCGCTGAGTCAATAACCCTTTGGGTTCTAATTCTAATTCACAGCATAGCACACCAGTTAGCTGGGTGCCTCAGTACTTTGCTAGATAGCAAGAAAATAAAGGGAACTTTGCCCAAAATTTTATGAAAGTTTGTTAGGCCCGTAGTGAAATGATGCAGGAACCTAGTTCTGCTTACCCACAAAGCTGGAAGGCGCTTGTTCTGTAACCGCTTCTTCGGGGGCTAACAGCATTGAATGATCTTTCACAGTTTCATTTCGCGCCTGGAAAAACCAGATAACCTCGTGAGCAAGCTTAGTCGTGTAAGTGCTTTGTTCTGCGTGGACAACCGCTTGGTAGAGAAGTCCGTAATTGCTCCTGACTTCTCTATTGGAAAAGTCAGGCTCTAATCAGCTACTCCGCCGTACTCACTCTGTTGTAACGTTCCATAATCGAAAACAAACGAATGCCCATCAGTTGCGATGGGTTTCCGTGTTGGCATGCACCTGATGCCCCATGGTAAACACGAATTGTGCTGAAATATAAGGCGATGCCCGGCTGCCGAGTTGCAAGTGGAAGCCAGCACAGGTGCCTGGACGGGGGAAGCATAATCCTATTAACGTAGTTTGTGCAAGGCTTCGAGTGTCTCTCACAGGTACCAAAAGCCTTTCCAGTCCTCCTGCTGGTCGGCACGGTGGTACAAGATGTAGTGGCTGTAAAAGAATTTCGATATGCTCCACCCAAGCGGCGACTTAGCAGTTCCCGCCTCAAACAAAAAGCAAGGGGCAACTCTGCAGGATTACAAGCATCTGCGTGTATCTCCTGAAGGCGTCCACGAGGGCCCCCCACAACAAGAATCACAGGCAGGGGACAAAAGGCCTCGGCTGTGAAATAAGGAGCGAAAAGAGCTCTCATCTGCACCGAAGAAACATTGTCAAACACAAATCAGTGTGGGAAATTGAAAGAGAAGGTCAATGGAAGCTAGCGTCAAAACTGCTCTGCTGTTCTGGTCCACATGCAAGGCCTTGTGGTCTCTTCTATGAACTTAGCAGGAGTGCAAAATCGATCCCTCGAAATACCTCACAAGTTCACCAAATGAGCTTAAAGTGTCTTGGTTTTTGCTCTGCTAGCCCAGCGCATTAGCTGTCAAAATGCGTCGCCTCCTGCTCCAACTTCTCGGATGACAGCCGTACAACTTTCTTATTACATAATATGCATTTTCGGTGTTGCTAAAACATTTTATGCGCCTTGTATAGGAATGACCTGGTGTGTTTCTGTGTCGAGATGCCGTTCACCCAGTAGGCTCGATTGCTCAGCCTCTTGTTTGATCGTTCGGGCGATCCTTGGATCTCCACAAAGAAACTTTTGCAAACGAAGTATTTAACAACAGATACGTTTCTCGTATTTGTCTATTTCACTCCGTGCACCTTCTGGTCGCTGACAAAGTGCTTTTGGGTGTTACGCCCCCCTTCCCTGAGTCTTCCTCCAGAAGACCCCATATAAGAAAAGACGACAACCCATCTTTAGTATTCTGCTCTTCACAATGGTGTGGTTCCCTTGCCAGCGTTCTGCTTTGCTTGTTGCCAGTTTGACTTCGGTACAGGCGCTAGGCACGGGGGAACAAACAATTCGGGTGTCATTAGTGTACATATCCCTAGCACCTGCTGGGCACACCGTCTAAGCAGCTGGAGTACTATTCCTTGTTCAATGCATGTATGGCTCTACCGCCCGTAGATTACCTAGGGCATTACTGACATGCACCCTATTGAGACGCAGGTTATATGCAGCAGAATGCTACACAGGCAGACAATACGCCGGTTATGTAGAAAAATAACCTAATAAAGAAAGTTGTTTTACGAGTGCCAGATACCAATGAAGGCCCAATATCGAGCGAAAAGTCCCACTAACACAATGGTACGAGCTGGGCTACTTCTCCTAATACACAGGTATAACTATTCTACTTATAGATTCTTTGAACATTTTCCACCCATTGCGCGCTCATGAGTACACACAAGATAAGCAACTAAGAAAGACCGGAGTTTGCCTTTTTAAGCGACGGGAAGCTTCTGGCAGTGGGAGCACTCCCTGGGGCAAAGTTCTTCTCTCTCCTTGTAGCATGGTGTTACGAAAGGAGCTTGAGCCCTTTAAAAACCCTACCAGCACTTTTCTTGATGGGCACAGAGGCGAGTGACGTCGGGATCTTCTCGGGTTCTTCTTGCCACAATTTGTGTGCTATCTGATGCTGCGTCAGCTTATCCCGCAGCTTTAACAGTTCCGCTTCGCTAGAAACTTGCAGTACTACTGTTCGCATGCCGCTGCCTTCAGATAAGTACCGCTGTGCATCTTCCTTATTGCATTTCAATGCCAACCCCAGTGCATCTACCCTGTAGAAACATACAGAAAGGTGAAGGAAGGCAAGAGTTGAAGGAAAAGGGAGTAGTGAGATGCGTCATTTTGCATACCGCTTTCCCTATTAGATGGGTGTTGCACAAAAAGGCAGTGGAGGCTGCCGATTAGAATTCGGGTGGTTCAGGCTGCAATAGAATGTAACCGACGCGACGGGATCCCACTTGTCTGTATGACAGTACCCACATTTAAAGGAGGCTACGGATAGTTGTTTTAGCATTAACGAGTCCCGTAACGCATACGCAACAGAGAAACTCACGCAGCGTGGCATGCCTGAGCTACAACTGCACCAAGAGGCCAGTTGAGCTCTGTGCCCAAATCCCGGCGTACCACCACGTACTGAACGAGGGAATCGCTATCCGGAGCAGACGAGTTTGATTTTGCAGATGGAAGTGAAGACGCATTCTCTGCATGGGAATTCTCTGATGTATGCATTTCACAGAAGGTTTCTGGCAGATTGTTTTTTTCTGTTCCTGAATGCCCCGAAACGCGAGACAACGGTCTTCCACTTAGACCCGCAGACAAAAATCTTTGGCCGCCACGGACTCTACCGTTTCTTTTTAAAAAGCACACAAGATGTTCAGCCCAGATGCTGTGAACTGAGGTCGGTAAACATGTCTGCCATGCTGAGGCGCTGGCAGCAGCAGCTGGACCGAAGGAATGAACACACGAATCTAAAACGGTTGGTGCTGCCACTAGAAATAAAGAAAAAGTCCGCGGGCGACAGAAATCAGTCCATGAGTTATTTCTTTTGAAAAGGCTGATTGGGGCCAAACGCCCAAAACGTACGCGAGCATTCGCCCCTACGCAGGCTAGAAAACCATCGGTGTATAAAGTCAAAAAAATAGTGCCTCTAAAGCGTCTCACTTTATCCATTTCCAATTATTATGACTTTCCCACAAGGGAAACGCATTTTTTATGGAGACTTACCCCCTCTTATCCGTTAGCTGCACACTCAGTCGACGGCGCCAAGAACCCACAGAACGTTGTGAACCCTCGAGCGTACAAGCCCTAACTAGAATTAGAGTCATAACCCAAATTAGAAATGAAAAATGGCGGTATATTTTATGAGACATTCCATAGCAAGTTGCCGGAAAAGCTATCTTCAGTACGAAACTAGCATTCTGTGCATAAAGTAAGAATCCACATTGCAGGCCCCAGCTTGTATGCCACTTCTCTCTATTCTGCCTTTGAATATGTGGGTGGAATGTCCACGTGCACCTCTTAGTTGCCGCTACGTACAAACCAGGAAATTTCTTGTTACATAACAGAAAGCCTGTTGAGCCGAGCGCTTCGTAGCTTGCCACAAGGCAAGTGTCAAGTTGGGGCATCCCCCTGTGGTTCATAGGCGCAATCGCATGAACTACATTGCAAGACACATTTGCTTGAAACTTTTTGTCAACTCTCCCCCTTTTCTACCCACCACTCGCCACCTTCCCGCTAGTTCTCCACATGTTCAGTAACCGTAAAACTGGCGTTCTGCAGTTTTTCAGGGTGTCCACAGGTATGGGGGAACTCCCGCTGTGACACTGTCTGGTTATCGCTTAAATAAGGCAATTACACTTCGCAGCAAGGGAACGAAAGCAAAACTTTGACCTTCAATCTGTAATAAGCGTTTCGCTTCCATCCCTACAGAACTAGCACTAAATAAAATTTGCGAGTTCCATTAGCTCTGAAAGGAAAAATAGAACTACGAAAACTTTCTAATACGTAGCCGCTCATGCTACCTCTCCCTCCTCAAGCCACTGGCTTCATTAGCTCTTCCCAAACGGCGCCCTGTACCGTGTAACACCAAAGACACAATAAAGATGTATTTGCTTGTAAATTGCTAGCGACAGCGTCTTTGGCGATTTCAAGTCCGAGTTCAAAAGGCACAAGACACAATCGTTATACGGCAACTTATCTTGTATACCGCGTTCGGTGCATTCCTGGATGCCTCGTTGCACATTTGAGAGTAGGGGAAAGCCAAGTTCGTTGCCAAACCCCAAGCTTCTCATCGGCGTTGGGTATTCTTGGGCCGGGGCCGAAGGTCCTCTTCTTTCATCTGAAATGCGCAACAGCACCGAAAAAGGTTCTTACTTCTCGTTTCCCTTTGAAAAACGCGCTGAAGTAATCGACACTACGAAATACAGACAGCACACTTAGCCAAGGTGAGCATAAATATGGCAAAAGTTGGTGGAAATCCTTACTGCGTGAATATAGACGTGATGCCCCTTCGCCAGCTCCTGTTGGTCGGGGCCCTGAGGGAACAAAGACAGGGAAAAAGCCGGGAATGTCACGGTGTTTCAGCCGCAATCGTTATTATTACTATTATGTTATTGGAACGGTCATTATTATTATTTATTGGAAATTAAAATTAATTAACCGAGACACAGAGCGACGGCGCACGGCTAACCTTGTTCCAATCGTAAGAAACTGCGTACGCCAATGCTGTGGATGTCGGATCATACTTCAGATCGGCAATCGGCGCACCCGCAGGTTCAAAAGTCTTCAGCCTGTTCGACATAAATACACCTCAGCAACAAGACGTCATCATACACTCCAGCTAGGTGTGCTGAGGAAGGGCAGGCACACGGAGGTTCTGCATCGCCAGCAGCTCTGAGACGCGATTACAAAATAAACGTGGCATTAAATGGGAGCGGCGCTGACTTTTGTCGGGAGTCTTTATCCCAGCAAATGATCAGCCCGTCTGATCCCTGAAAAACAAAACCTCACCCAAAAGAACTGTTCAAAACGTGGGCATAGGAGGTTTGGCTCAGTGGCACTGCAATTGACTCCCCTGCCTGCAGTGGCTAGGAAGGTGCTAACCCTCCATCTCAAGCTTCAAAATAGGGAAAGAGTTTTTCAGGACATACGCCGGTGCTGAAGGACTTTAGCTTGTTGAATGAAATCGCGTTGACCGAGAATATCTGCATCCCTTGTTGCGGCACGTCTTGTCGATGGCATCTGTAGCTGAACTCCATGGATCTGCAAGTTACGTGGCAAACACAAAAGGTCCACTTGCCTCGTTTAAACCTATCGTTATAAAACAAGCATTAACTCCCAGTTGTTGCTAAACCCTAACCCCTATAGATTCGGCGGATGCCCCCGCTGCCCATGACGGTTCGGTGGGGTCGTACTTGTGCTCTTCCTTGACGTAGACAATACTGCACCTGCCCTCTACGCTGCCGATAACAGCCCCTGGAGACTGTGACGCGTCATCGGGGAATAAAGCAATGGAGCGCGTCTGCATTTTTTGGTACTGAGAGCCTGCTTTTGTAACGATTGGTATGGAGGCAGCAGCGGCAGCACTCGGAGTGGTAGCAGCGAAAGCAGACGGCCCCTGCTGCAAAAGGCGCGGGATGTTCAAAATCAAACAGTCACGAAACGTATCGCAGATTCCCAAGAAACAGTCGTGGAAGGCGGCCTTGCAGATCTGCAAGCAGCAGGAAATAAATTAAAATAACAAAATTTATGTTCAAAATAATTAATAACATTTGTGTAAAGTTAAGCAATAAATACGCCACATGAACTGGCGATGCTACCGAACATTACTGCAGTAAGAAAAACTCTCGTATATTTGTTTATGGAAGGTAGACTGCTCTGCTGGGATTCGAATTAGATGAGCAGGGATGTCTCGTTCCAGTGCGACTATAAATAAAAAGATGCAAAACAAATGCATGCATGAATAGTAACAATAGCTACCATTATTTAAAATGTAATATAGAGCTGAGTGTGTAAATCTCTACCGTAACTATTCTTAGATTCTTACCTTGGCGCCAACATTTTGCTGCCATACGGGATTTGGCTGTTTCCCGTCCCACATTTTCACCACTCCGTCCCAGCTCGCTGCGTCACGCAAAGAAACTCCGGAAAAACAATGAATAAACGTGCGCAGGCGAACATAAACTGCCTCGGTGGAGGTACGCCATGTTCCCTATTTGAAATATATCATGATCACTGGTAAGGTATAAGAAAGAGCAAGCCAACAGTGCCCCATAGGCACAGAGATGCAGAAAGACTTATGAGGCAAATTGGCGATTAATTGGGATGACTTTCAGTAAGCTACTCGCATGTATCAGTATTTATTAGCATTATTATTGCCCTTAAGCATTTATTAAAAAGCGGAATGGACATGCCAATGCCTTACTGCTGATTACCAACTTGTACATGGGATTCCACGCAACAAAATTCACAGGCGCGTCGTGCTGAGCCACAAAAAAGAGCCACATAAAAACACTAAATTCACTTCCTACAGGAGCCGATTACGTCCCACCTCGATTAGGCCGGGAACATTCAAAATAACTATATTTTTTGCTGTATCTGGCTGCTTTCAGTCTGAGATGTACATGCAGCTCGTCTCACCTGGCCAATGACCTGCCCAGTATTTCGACCGCTGATTACATCATATACTTTTACTTGTTTATCGCATCCACCAGTGAGCAGCATCTGTGTCGTCTGGACACACAACACCAACTGCAACTCGTGGCAGTTCAAGAAACCATTAAAAGCAGACTGAAGCTCCATGGACACGAATCGCCCATAGCATTACGAAATCATTCAGTTTACACTTTCATGCTATGCACGCATACATCTCCAAAGCAGCAAGAAAGAATAGGGGCAGTCTCGGTGAAGAGAGATTGCGGATTTCCCTTGTATATGCTCTGCCCGCCGCTGCCGAAAGCGGCGGGCTGCGTCGTGATCTGCCACACGCGACAAGTCCGGTCCCAAGAGGCACAAGCGAGCGCCTGCCCGTCTCGAGACTGAAAACAACACGTCCAAAGTATTGTTTGTTATTTAGTAGTAAGAACAAGGAAAGCTCAAATATTCTGTCTCCTACGGCGCGTTTAAAGCGCCAAGGCACTCTGATGTGAAAATCAAACAAGACGAAAGGAGGCGCACCCATGCGAGCTGAGACACTGAGTCCGAGGGGCCATTGGGCAGTTCAGATGAATTTTGTTTGGAATAATAGTTGGCAGATTCTGTTGCACTTGTTGTTGAACGAGCAAATCCGAACGCCATTTTGCTGGCGCTAGCGCTTCAATAAGGGAGACCCTTAGGTGTACAGACAGCTCGGGTCTCAAGCCGTCAGGGATTCCCAAAACCCTGCTCCTATTTCCTTTACTTCACTGATAACGACCTGTGGGGCCTTTCCTGGCAATACTTGTGTTCATAAGGCCCGTACACTCAGCTTCTGCGCTGGTGGCCAAGCGAGTCTTGCCTGTTGTTGGTGCTATGGCATTGCACAACGAAGCCTCAGCGTCTTTTCCCTTATCTCGATCAGCAAAGAGTATGTATGCATATATATATACATATATACATATATATATATACTGGGATATCCTCTTATTCAAGAGTAAAACGGCTTCATGTGGTTGTAGGCACCTCTTCGCCGTCGTGTCGTGCACTCAGAAAACATGTAAATCCCTGAATACCTTCCTGCGTAATTCGTTGGACTGCTGATGTGCCTGTGGTTTGCTCTCTATTGAAAAAGCACAGATAAAACAATTTTGTAGTTAGAAGTCTTGTTTAATATTCATCAGATTGCAGCTGCCGACTCCCTTCTGTGCAGGCTTCTGCTCCCATGGCTAAGGTTAAGATTTCCCATCGATGCACATTTTTGTGTGTGATGGGGGGAAAGGCGGAGAACCAAAAATAGTGTCGAGCCTCCTTCCCTGGTGTCCTGCTGTCTAGACAGAGCAACACAGGCAACAAAAACCAGCGTGTTTGCTGATGAACAAATAGAAATTAAGAGAGATCAGAGAAGAAACAAGGAAATTGAAACAACACCAAATTTTATCTCCCCTATGCAGGTGCCCAACCCCTCGATTGTTTGGGGCCTTGTATGCATGCAGCCCCGTTCCTTACCCTACGAAGAATCTTGTTTGTCACTCACTTCTGTCTGCCTAAACTGTTCTTATTCTTTTTTTAAAAAAGAAACATTGAGCAACTTCAACGCTTTCAAACTGAGCTGCAGTTAAGAACCTAACGCTCCATATCCGCATAGCGACTTTCTCTAGAGGCACTTTTGTTCTGCCTTTCTTCCTTATATACGTTATAGCGCCCTCTCTTTTCTGAAAGGTGCAAGAAGATGACGTTGGCCGCTGTCATACAGCCAGTCACCGGCTCCAGCAGGGCACGAGACTTCATTCAGCGTAGTACCCATACATTTGAGCCGGCGTGCGCCCTTACTCGCTCTGAAATAAGCAGTATCAAACGAAACGTGACTTTTCTTTTTAATCTTCCTTGGGGAGGTACCGCTGTTGCTACTGTTCCTCTGTTAGAGCTTCCTCTACTCACCACCCTCGAGGTACAGCGCTTGTCGCATTCAACAAGAGGACGAGATGCAGCCCTGCATAGGCTCCCCTCTTCTGTCGACGTGCATGGGTCCATCGTTGGTCTTTACTTGTCAGGCGCATTTCTTATCTCCTTAGCAGCAGCGCACGCGGGCTTAGCGGGTGCTGCTGCGGCTTCGAAGCTGAGGCTGGTGCTGCAGCAGCGGGAAGTGCACCCGTTCTCGTTTGTCCCCATAGAGAAGGTCGTAGGCTGTGCGGCAGCTGGCTTAGTAGCCGGAGCCAGGGGCTACACAGGAGCGGAGGAAGTTACAGCAGCCACAGCAGCGGGAGAGCCTTGTGAGGCGCCTCTCTGTACTCTCTGGCTGCTGTTGCGGCTGCCAGGAGGCAAGGGTGGTTTTGGTGCACTTTTAAAAAAACAGAGGAGGAAGAAACGCGCGAATTTCTCCATCGATGCCTGCAGGTGGGGAGCCAAAATCTGCCAGTCCCTTAGACGCCCTCAGTTTGATTTCCATTAGATACGTAAAAGTTTAGTGTTTAAAACTGGTATTCTGTTGAATATCACCAGTTGTGCACTGGTTAGACTGTAGCATTTAGATTCTAGCATTTAGGGTTTTGGGTTTATTTGTTTTTCTTTGCAGGGATCTCACGGGGAGGAGGATACGGCAGGCTCAGGTGGTGACTCGCATCAAAGCCTGGATGGAAAAGAAGAGAAAAGAAGATGCCTTAGTTGGTGTACTCGCTCGAGATACACAAGAAAAACTGCCGGTAAGCCTGAAGCCCAAACGCCAGAGATCCTTGCTTCCCTTGCCCTCGACTCCCACATTTCTCTTTTTTCCTCAGATCCCTCTTTATGTATTTATCGCTAGAATAACAATAACAAGCCTTTGCCTTGCCACGAAAGAGCAGCTCTTTAGGGTGTGGGGTTTCAGGGTTTACTGGTTGTTCTCATTTTGTTTTGTGCCCGCAGGAGGCACAGCCGACTGTTTCTTTGGATGCTGCTTTTGTCTCGGAGCAAATCGCCCAGGTGGCTGAGATGCCGGACTTAGTTGCTCGCGGCCTTCAACAGCAAATGGCTCTGCGGTAATTTCCTCTAAATATTTTTTTTCTTGCTTCGTGTGTCTTTCTTTTTTTCCCAGGGAGGAGGAGGAGCCAGCATGATTGTTGTCTCTATAATATAATAAACCTCGTATCTATATAATAAGCCTCGTATTAATATAGTAAACTTCGCAACCTCCGTGATTTATGGGTCTTCCCTGCCGGTCTAAAACTGGCTACCTGCTCATGAGAAGCAACTATCTGCGGTATAGCAGCGAGCTACAAGTTTTGTATGTGAGTTCGTCTGCTTCGAGTGTCTGCTTCGTTGCAGGAAGGAGCAAGAGGCAAAACAAAGTATTTGTGCAGCCGCTCCGCAGAACCGCGCTGTATATGCACAGTTGCGAGATGCTGTTGAACTTGATAGCGAAGAAGAGCAATGGTCAGACATAGAGGCAGATGAAGAACCCGCCAGCACCGAGAGGGGCAGCAGCAGCAGCAGCAGTAGCAGTAGCAGCAGCAGCAGCAGTGCTTGTAACTCCAGTAGGTCGATGCCTGAAAGAACAGAAGCTAGCTGCAAGAGCAGTGCCAGAACAGGTCCCACAAGCGGCAGCAGCAAGCAGCCTTCCGCACAGCCCGCCAAGTCAGCCGCTGCAACGCATGCGCTGATGCAGCAGCTGGAAAATATGCGGTTAAAAGCAGTTGCACAGGAAGTCGCAGAACGTGAGAGAAAAGCAGCGGCTGCAGCAGCAGCAGCTAAAGAAGCAGCGGAAGCAGAAAAGGCAGCAGCTGCAGCAGCAGAACGAATATTTAGAGAGGCGCAGCAACTTGATATCACCCGTTTCACCAGCGCTGAGGATCTTGCAAAGGCGGTGGATGAGGCAGGTGGGTCTTTTTCTGTCCTTTTGTCTGTTTGCTCTTTGCGTGCTGCTCATTGATTGCTTTCTTTGTCCCTCAGCACATTCATTTTGTGTGAGATTCTCTTGCTGCTGCAGTTGTGAAAGAGAAGCTTAAGCAGTTGGGGTGGAAGTGTGGCGGGCGGCCAGAGGAGAGGTGAGTGTTGCGGTGCCCTTTGTAAAGACAGATGCTGCTCTGTTGATATGCAGTTATGAGTTGCTCTCAGAGACATAAGTAAACCCTCTTCCTTCCGTCCACTCCAGTTCTGACCACTGGTGCAACTTGTGGTTGAATGATTTTGTTTTCATTCTGTAATTTTCATTTTTCAGGGCGGCTCGCCTTATGCAGCTGAAGACGGTTGACCTGGCCAACGTTCCCAAGGCCCTTCTAGCGAGACAGCCATCCCGCAAGGCGTGATAAGGGATTTGGGCGTTGTTTTGTAGCAAGCCTATTCCCCTCGCGGCTCTTTAGTGCCGCTGCAGGATCTCTATCGTTTCTCAAAATTCTTTTTCTGTTCTCTGCATTGTGTCACATTTGGCGTCACTGACGGAAACAAAAGCACTCGGGAGAGGCAGCAATTAGATGGCAATAAATCGAACTTTCATTCCCATGTCTATAATACTGTATTTTGGATCCGCACTGCATTTTCACTTCTGCGCTTCATGAGGGGCTGTGTACAATTCGTACCGTGCTCTATAGAGGGAAAGCTTAGGCATAGTGAGGAGGCGAGCGGCCGACGAAAGCCAGAGTAACTAAAGTCGAAGTCGCATTCAATAATAATGCGTTTAGAGCCAGCCCAGCAACTGGTCTAACCCAAAAAATAAGTAGTGAGATGGGAACCATCTGGCTAATATTATAATCCCGTACTTGCGACAACGACATCACATCGGTTTTTGAAAGTCTCTGAAATGCACAAACGACAAAAAGCGTCATGCTGGCCCAAGCTTGGCCTAAGCTTGTCCCTCGGGCATGAGCTCGGTAGAAATGTCGGCGACCTCTGCAAATAATATCTGACAGTCGGGATTAAAGGCTTGAGTTGGTTCAAAATTTTCCTTTCTCCACAGGGTAAAGTAGAGGGCTTGTTGCATCCACCGCGCGGGAGGTTCAGGGCAGGCTTTATAAGGGTGATTCGGTGAGTAGGCAAATATCATGCAAATAGGACTCATCCTGCTTGACGTCGGTGGAAAGCATTTCCTGCTCGTTGTGGTGCTTGTCTTCTGTCGGCCAAGTAGGAAAGTTTGGGTAGACCGGCGTGTCGCGCACGGCCTGAAGCTTAAAGCTGCGCACGTCTTCGTGTGCCGGCTCAGCGATCATCTAATCTTCCGCACAAAGCGGAGCGCACAATAGACAAAGGGCTTATTGGGCTCGGCTACCGCGGCATACAACGCACACCGAACAGCGTGGTTTCAGAAACCATCTGAAAGACGATCGGTTTCTCGGTCGGTTCCAGTGGCCCAGTGGCGCGCGCGTGAAAGACAATCCAATCTGTGTGCTTCTGCTGCTGTGCCAGGCCGTATTTGGCCATTGAACTGAAATCCTTAAAAACGGAGAATTCCTCGTTCAAAAGAGTTTCCTGCCCTGGGAAATTTAAAGGTCGTAAATGGAAGATCGGAACGTCTCAAAGTCTCAATAGCCCACCGTATCAGGGCAGCCGCTTCAAGTTCCCTGGCAGTCTATCGGTCCTCATGTTCTGCATGGTCGAACAGGGAGCGCGACGCGTAACCGACCGCTTTCTCACTCTATTAGTGTTGCTGGAGGACAGCATCAATGCCATAACAATCTATTTTAACCTATCTAGAATAAACTGGGTTTACGAGCAGTACTCAAAGCTTAAAGATTGATTAAGTGTGGCCCAAGCCTGCTAGCACCCTGCACGACTTAGCAGAGTTTAATCAGTCCGTCTTACCGATCTCCTTTGGGAGCGGTCCCTTTTCTTATTGTCTATGAAGTAGTCGTGAGAGTGGTGAATGGACGAGAATTGACTTGGAAACTTGATGAAAAGTGGCCTGCCCGTAAGTTGGTCTTGATTTTCGTGTGTTGGGGAATATGGCCTTCAACTTCAAGTTAAATAAGCTTCCTTGTTTGAGGGTGTTTGCCCTAATGAGGCTTGCAAGTTAACCGTTTGGTGATGGCGCTTAATTTGGGCATTACAGAGGTTTGGAGGATAGGCTCTCGTTTGCGTACAGCTTAGCAAAGGCTGGCCCGCCTGGTGGGACCTATACGCAGGGAATGTAGGAAAGGTGCGCTGCGCGAGTTGATTTTCTGTTAGCTTCATAGTAGTGAGTCTGTGGTGGGGGCCTCCTTGAGTATGGCTGGGCGTGATAGCAGTCCTGCAAGACTTAAGCTTAGAAAGGGAATGTTTGGTATCTGGATTTGAAGAAAAAGGACACACAGGTTGCGGCGCCACAATGGCAAAACACACTCGAAATGAGAGAATTCCGCAACGCATCCTAAATCGGCATACACCCCGAACGGGCTTTTGCATCATAGTCCTCTCCTGCAATTAGAGTTTCCAAAATTTTTCGTATTTTAATGGGATAAAGAAGGATCTCTACTTTAATTTTATTGCGCTGCACACCTTCATAGCCAGCTAAAACTAGAACTATGGAGAAAAACTTAAACAAGTACTTAAACGGTCAGAAAGAGGGCAGAACGAATAATCATTCCAGAGCAACAAGAAACCTATGTACCACCTGCACCAGTTGGTAACGGGAGTCTGTCCGCCACGCAGACTGCACCAGGAGGCTTTTAAAGAGACCGAGAGATTTTCGGACTGTCTCTGCCTACTTTTCTATTTGGAACTCAAAGTTCCGTTGAGCGCTCTGATATATGCTTTAGTACTTACCGATATCTTTCACATTTGTGTTTGAGGCACAAGACGCTTATCACACCAGCCTAAGGATTTGTAAATGAAACGTGAAGTTTCCATAATTATTTGTATTTCTGCACAACCCTTGTATTGTTTTAAACATTTTGATCTGTTGAGATGAAGTCAACTTGTCTGTTTACCACGATCGGAAGAGCTTTTACTTTGAGTCAGAGTGATGCATGAAACCAATCCTCCCGTCTTAACAGGCAGGAATTTCTTTATCTTGCTGCCAACGGTTTTGGTCTCGGAAAAAAATTAAATAAATAAGCCTTCTCAAAAAGCTCAAAAATATATATGGGAGGACTTTTACTTGCCTTAAACACACCGCTGGTACTTAGCCTGCCATAAGTACTAACAAGAACCAATGACTCAAAAATAAAGTCCTTAAAGACTTCTGCCCTGTTCCAGATTGCCTCTTTAAGGCCATGTTTGCCTGAGGACTTCCAAGTGGCAAGGGGATGTGGCGAAAATGCAGGCGAGCTGGATCTAGGGCAGGCATGCATCCCAGCACACAACACAAGGAGCTGGGCTACTGCTCCCCACATATATAGGTCGAAGTCTTTCACTGATAGATAACGTAGACGACTAGGCATGGAAATTATGAGAGATAACTAACAGGCAAAAACTCCAATAACGAACATACGCATTAGCATGCTACAAACACTTTGAAACTAGCGTTGAGCTATGTGACGCACCGCCATTTCTGGCGGATAGTAAGCATTCCAGGACTAAAATAAAAATATGTTTATTAAATAATGGCAAGCAAGTAACAGAAATAAACGTTTCCAGCCCCAATCGATTGGGTTGCGGGGTGCAAATCAGGCGTTGGCTGTTGGGGCTGATTAGGCTGCCACAACGAGTCTACAAAACGGTTGATGAATGTGAGGGCTAAAACCTTTTCTGGTCAGGCTATGGCACTTGCGTCGCTCTCGTAATCAATGAACTAGCGAAGGCAAGTTGGTTTTTTAACCATTCCCTGAGCGCATTTTTCCCCAAGGGAAGCGGAAGTCGCAGTGCACGTATTGTGGGGTGTATGCATGTGGATTTCACGGATTGTGGCCACGTGGCTTTCTTCTCGCACATATTTCAGTGTGTTTTTTTTAATTTTTTGAACGTAGAACGAGATGCGCCTAGCGAGGGCTCCGCTAAACTCCAGCTTGCTGGTCATTCCACAGCGAGGGGTAGAGGGACTTGTATGGGCTACCATAACTATTCCCATTGGTTTCTTTGTTTTAGCTTTGTTTTTGTGCGGAGGTGGGCGTAGTATGTTGCACTGGGCCTGAGCAGCTGACTCAGGTTTGATGCAGGGCTGGACAGGCATTCGGAATGTCGAATTGCATTGAGCTGTCGTGGCAGCATTATGGCGTTAGATGCTGGCTTGTGTTCACAGAGAGCCGGCGATTGTGAATCGACTGCAGGCCTTACGTGGTTGATAGTGCTGAAAACGAATCAACTGGTGCTTTTGTTTATTCTGTCGTTGCTGTGCTTTGTGAAGTGCGTGATTGGGTGAGCCAGTGTAAGGAAGTATCTCCAGTCGATGTGTTGTACGTGATTTTCTTCAGATGGTGCGCATGTCCGTGTTAGCCGACTGCCTTAAGACGATCGTCAACGCGGAGAAGCGTGGACGTCGTCAAGTGCTCATTCGCCCTTCCAGCAAAGTGGTTGTGAAGTTTCTGCAGTGCATGCAAAGACGCGGGTATATCGGTGAGTTCGAGATCGTCGATGATCACCGCTCCAAGAAGATTGTTGTTGACCTTCTAGGCCGCATCAACAAGTGCGGGGTCATCAACCCGAGGTACGTTGCATCATCTGGCCGGGCCCCCGTGTGATTTGCTTGCTCTCCTGCCTGAGAGAGTCAGCTAAAAGCCTAACGATGGCGGCTTCGTTGGAGAAGCCGATCCCAAGATCTGTGGGGTGTATAGAGACCTTATGGGTCATTTTCCCGTGTGCTTCTGTGTTCAGGTACGATGTGACAGTTGCCAATATTGAGAAATACTGCCAGAACTTGCTACCCTCTCGGCAGTTCGGTCACTTGGTGCTGACTACAGCATATGGCATCATGGACCACGAAGAGGCCCGCAGGAAACATACCGGAGGAAAGATCCTCGGGTTCTTCTTCTAAGTTGCTGCAGGCATTCGGGACCGATATGTCGCGGGATTGCGTTGCCTAGTTTCAGCAGTACAAATTGCAAAGTATCCAATCATCGCTTTCTTAGCATTACTGCCCATAACGTGCGGCGGCGTTTTTCTGTCGAAACGCTCTTCCAAGGCTTCGGGTATCATTCTACTTTAATAAGAAATTCATTGATACTGACTGCTACTTAGCGAATCCCAGGGCAATCGCATGGACAACGTGCAGAAAGCTACAGTGTGTAAAAGGGGGCAATTCCTTTAGATAGTCGGCCAGAGAGTCTAACGAATGCTTTATACAGCGGATTCTTGGATGCGTTAGGCTTTGCTTTCCTTTCGGCTTAGATGTCCAGCTGAATAGATGAACAGTGCCAGTGCCAGGTTGCCTAGTTGGGGCAGGTATCTGGGATTCTTCGGCTCAGCACTTAGCCTTGAATAACTACAAGAGCCTACTGCCCTAGGTCAGTGGATTTCTTGAGATACCACGTTTGGAACGTCCCGTAAGTACGCCATACTTGTAAACGAAAGGTGTTACCGATTTTTTAAGCTGTATGCCCTGCTTTCAAGCAGCATTAGAACTAGTTTGTCCGCTTAGGCAGCAGCGCATCTCTGCTCTTCTCGGGCACCACGAGTGGCTTGAACACATGGACAACGAGCGGCAGCAGTTGCTCATACACCGTAAACATTATTGCCGAAGATAGGAGAGTAGCCGTTAGTTTCGACGGCAAGCCTGCGAAGAGGCCCGAGATTCCTTCTGTCTCGAGTATCATAATCAGACTTCGTACACTTGCTGCACAAGAAAAACGGATTCACATTAAGCAATGCAATTTCCATTTACCTAAAAAAGTGCAAGGGACAAAAGGAAGTGACATCGAGGATGCTTGTCCACTAACTCGGGCTGACTCAAAACAGTTTACTAGTCTGTGGTGCCTCTACAGAGAAGTTATGTGCGTTTAATCGGCTGCGAGTAACGGCCTTGTGCGCTCCCATGCCTTACATGAATAATCTTTCACATTAAACACTTTGCTTTGTGCGCGAGTCTTGACTACAAGATAGGGGTAGGTCACAAGTGTGGCTACCAGCTTAGCTACAAGCCCTGAGAACCTCAACAGAACTGAACGTTTTTCGACATCATTTCAACTCACTCGCTGCCCAGACATCACGTCACGACGCTGCCACTGTTGCATGCCATTCCCATCATATATATATATATATATATATATACAATCTTTTTGTAATATATGTCTCCATATAAGCGCACCCATAAGGAACGACTCAGCGGGTGTAACGCGAGGTCTTAACCGTCTTTCTGATGTGAGAGTTCCGCTGCTGCTATGTAAACTGCTGAGAGAATTTGAGGATGAAACAGGGGAGGTCGTACGCCATCGCTGCAAACGCAGTACAAAGCGAGAAAGTAGCAGATAAAGTGTCGCAGATCCCTTTAAGTGCAAGCTAGTGTATACTCACGAATGCAAAGTTTTCATAGCTCGTGAAATTTACGGGCAAGCTGCATACGCGCGCTGCTGGCAGATGTAATGTGGAAGCTTCATTTGTACCTGCTTGAGTTGTACCACCTTCGCTCGCAAATGGTCGTACAGTGCAAACTGAATGGCGGGGTTGAGCACTAAAATAAGAGCAGGTACGATTCCGGCGAGCCATCCACGAAAGCCCTCCTTACGCAAAATCTCGATCAGCATCCTAAAGATCCCCTGGAGGCGCTCAAGCGCACAAAACCTGAGAGACGGCAGTCGCTTCCCCTAAGTGTCGTGGCCGTTGATACATCTGTTCACGAATGTGTCTGTAAGAGAAAACTGACGTCAGGGAGAAACTTTATAAAACCTTACCCGTTCCTCCGTCTTCGCCGAGAAATCAACCTTGAGGCGGGTGTTCGCAACCCAGACTGCGCCAACACACACCTCATGCAAAGTACGTTCTTCCATCCCCAAACTATTGCTAATAAATTCATGAATTTGCTTCCTCTAATTTAGGCCTGAAGCTGGTTTCGAGTTTATCTGCTGCAGTATTCGTGTATTCCTCACATGGATTGCTAATAATAGTGGAACATATTCCCGCCCCAATTGCCATGGGGAGGTTGGTGCCTCCTTTCGCCTTGGGGCCTCTCCTGAGACATTCCAATCCTTACGGGCGGTCATCAACAGCCACCCCGTACTTTGCACAGCCCCACAAGAAGGTTCTGTGCAGTTCACTTAGAAAAAAACAACTCAGTAGGAATAAACACCCACCTGTTTTTTTCCTTTAGTTTTGCTAATGTGTAAACAAAAAAATATGTGCCCCAGCTGAAGATAACGCCTGCAAATGCCGCCTTCATCCCCCTATAAAGGCGCCGCCAGCCTCCATGACGCAGGTGGAGCTTTGCAACATCCCAGGCGCTTCCCCCTTGAACAGATTGGATGGTGCGGAGAGAGTCCAGCGGATAAACCACTGCCAGCGCCACTACGGCCCCCGCTGCTCCCGCCACGGTGTGCAGAAATGCATGAGCCGCGTCACTCATCTTCGGCGATGTAGTTGCAGCAACTGCAGCAGCAACTGCAGCTGCAGTTGCTGCTTCATCTGTTCGGTTCACCCTGATGGCCTTGCTGACTCGCTGGGGCATCCAGTGGCCACCAATAACGCTGCCGTCGTATTGTCCTGCTGCATCTCTTCTCGGGCCTCCACCTCCTGGGAAAAGAGAGTAGGGAACCCGCTTTCTTCCTTCAATTGATTTCGAACGACGTAATTGCTGCTTCCAGGCGGGGAGGAGGTCTTCAGGGTCAGGGAAAGCCATGTGGTCACCTATAGTTGACACGCGAGTCAAGGTGTTGGAAGGATGGATCGGTATGGGAGACACGAAAACGGGTAGATTTTCGATATCTTCATCCATTGCTACCATGGGATCGTCCTCTGCTGTACGGGATGATTCGTTGAGTCTCATTGTGCGATGTTCGGCTCGCGCCTTTACGTTTGTTACAACTGTTGAGGCTACGAACTCTCAAGATGTTGGCAAGCCCTGAACAATATGCAACAGCTAAGTCCAGGCATATGTGGGAGTTGCTGTTCAGGTGAGTAATCCTGTTTTTTTGACGGAAGCGTTGGATGATTACGGAACTGCAGTGGGAACCGCAGTTTCAATGTGCGCCAATGAGCAGCGCGCGAGTTACCTTTTGATAAGCTAGTCTAGCTTTGGAATTTGTGGTATAAAAGTGCACAAGAATATGGGATTCCCGAATATTCAAATAATTCGGTTTCCCTTCTGCCGGTTGCCAGCGGCAGACAAGTTACGGACATACAACTCAACGCCCACGGAAAGGCAGAAAAGTTAAATGCTTTCAAATATCCAAGCCTAATGCAAATGAAATCGGCTGAAAAGCATCAAATCCAAAAACCAGAACATTAGGCCACAAGGTGAATGCCTACCAACACAATAGGGCGTGATCTGTGGCTCCTCCTCCGCATAAAACTTGTGTCTATCGGTGTTTCACAGAAATTCACGCTTGCCTGTCATTTTCGTAATAACACGGATTTGTTTGATATATCTGAAATGTATTTGATAATACCTCATCGAGCGACCGCTATCTTGGGGGGGGTCACCCAACCACTCAGCCGCAAACAACATCTGACCACTCGCATGCAAAGCATATTGGTTGTTCCACTCAAGGTTGTCCGTATATCTAAACAATAAATAACAATACTGAGCTTGCAACCAGATTTCTAGTGACCTTTGCAGGCCAACAGGCCGTGGCAGAGAGGGTTAGATAAAGGACAGCGGAGGTAACAAAATACTAGGCTATGCCATTGGCAACATCTTAAAGCGAATAGTTTTTGATACATGCGTCTTTTCATTGCTTGTCTTTTTTCCCCATAGCGTTGGGTGTAGGATTCTTGGTTGAAGTTGCAAATAAAGGTGGTTAATGCGTTTCCACTTCGACTCCACACGGTCGGAGTTTAGCCTCCATCTGCCTTAATATGACCGCGAACTGAATCTCTGGATCCGACATAAGGAGGGGTGTTACTGTGATAAACCACAAGCGTGTTTATTCTAAGTGTAATTCTATACACCTCGCAACCCCTAACTAACCACACAACTCACTCGTTCGCCTCACCCTAACACTTAATTCTTTAGGACCGAAACACAGGAACTTCACTGAAGCCGTCCGCTTGGCCCACGTGTCATTTTACTTAACCTACCACACAAACACCTTAGCTGTGAGAAACTTCCCTATAGCACACAATATAGGCAGGCTGGCCCTTTAGGCATCTCTGCGGGGCCGGAGTAAGAATGCGTATCTCCATGTCAATGTCCTTAGCCATCTAGGCAGCGCGCATCCCCATCGAAAATTCCGTGCCTATGCCTTTCCCATAGCTTTATTATATTAAGATGCATGCCGCAAAACCTTACATGTAGGCATTTCGCGTGTTAGAAAAGATACAGCCCTGCAACTCTTCCTATTTTAATTTGCACTCCACACAATGCTAAATAACTTTTCATTAAGTGCCCAACGTGGATACACTTTGAGATTCCCCTTTCTGATTTGGGCCTTCATAGTTAATCATAGTTAAGCTCATGAGGCCCAATAGCAACTAGGACTTTGGGGCCTAGACACAAAGAACAGCATATATTATATGAATGCATTTGTGTAATAGTCTTCTTGGGGGTTTGGGAGGTTTGCTTGAGTTTTTTGTAGATGTTGGGTTTGTAGAAAACGTAGAACACGATTGTAGCTTACTACGAAGTACATAAAAATATAAGGAGCCAAGTTGAAGTACCTGCAAGTCTTTTAAGGAATGCGAAGCTTGTCACGGCGAAGACCAGTGGCTAGCACGAAAGATGATCATTTATGCGCGTGGTGCTAACCTTGTTCGCACTACCCCATCGTGTGAAGGGTTTGGGATTTTTAGAATTTTGATATACAAAGCAGGGTGTCTAGTTCGAGAATTGCTATTAAAGGTTCTTGATACCTAGATCATCCAGGTGCACCGGGAGCGTCGCGCACCAAAACCCTGGCTCTAAAGTAATTCAAAAGATGGTCTTTTGCCTGCGGTATTTGGCCGAAAACCCGGTGATCACACTTAGCTTTTGCTTTCATGGCATAAATACAAAAACGAATTATAATTTAGAATAGTTAGTCTCCTAAGACATCGGCCATACAGGCTTGCCTCTCTAAAACCAGGTCAGCCTCAAAAAAGACAAGAAGTCAAGGGATGCGGCCAAGGTGCATCTAGCCTGCCCCTTGGGCACACAACCATCCGAACACACAATCCGAGAAGCTGGGAAATTTGTTAGTGTTTATGTTCGATCTTGCAGTGTTTGTCTGTTTGTTGTTTGTTATCACTTAAAATTGTTCTAGGTAATGTCGTAAGTAATTCGTCTACCTGAAGGGTTAAACCTTTGTATGTGGGGAACAGTAGCCCCGCTCCTCGGATTGTGTGTTTGGATGCGTGTATGTCCGAGCTTAAACTGGCCCGCACGTTGACCACATCCCCTTGCCGGTTGGAAATGCTCAGATCGATATAGCCTTAGAAAGGCACGCCGGAAAACGGCAGACTTCTAGGGGACTAATTTTTCTGAAGTTTCGTGTTTGTATTGTGGTTTTTACGAACACACCGAAAGTACAAGCGTTACAGCTACTGCTCCTCACATATACAGGCCAAAAGATAACTTAAAATATTGACAAAGACAATTCTAAGTGATAAAAAAACAGACAAACACAACAATCTGGAACATGGGTATTAAGATGCGCTGTAGGAGATGGGACTTCACAAGGGTCGGCTGAGACCAACACGGGCATCTACGAGCAATTGAACAAACAACTAAACACGGAATAATCAATTAAAAAAGCAAATTGCGGCAAGTGAGTCCACCATACCTCCCGGGATTGGCGAGATTCCGTCTACTCCCCCATCAGATCCTTACAATATAACTAGGGAGGTAATCGATACTAGTGAGTGACATGGGACAGAAATACAGCTTGTGTTGCCCAGCACCTAGCTAGGTAACTGTATCATTGGCAATTAATTCCAAATAAATTAACCGGAGAACTGCTCGTGATTGTTCCACAGCGTGGTCGAGGCGGGAGTGCACAGGCAGAGGGCGTCTCGGGAGCACCGCTGCTGGCTCCACAGCAGGTGCGCAGGTAGGCGTTGTTGGGAAGTGAGATGACAGTTTAAGACGGAAGCTTAACCTACGATTATGATCATTTTGCACACCTCTGCCGGTTTTTATTAGCAGGAGGTGTCGCTCTCTTCCTCTCACCCTTGCTCTTATGGTGATAGCGAGGCCTACTCCGCTGTCTCACCGAGCAACAAGAGCAGCCTCTAACCTACCAAAGTCAGCAAGTCACACCCAGTTTTGTATTTCTATTTGTGGGGCTGTACCAGCAGAAAACTGCTGCAAAGCGGAGTCCTCATTATCTTCCCCGCGTAAGCTGCTTAACGGCATGCACACGCCCTACTAACGTTGGGGAAGTTCGTCTGCGCATGCTTCTATAAGCGCCCATTTTACGAATTCTGCATGCAGTAAGAAACTGCTCATTGTCTTAGATGTGCAGTGTTTTTTTCGTGACCCTCGACATGCGCTTTCATACCTGACATCCAGTTTCATCCTTGGCATGCAACCGTCCGAAAATCCGATGATACACAATAGTCAGCGCGGTAATCAGCGCATGGGAGGGCGACGGGGTGGTTGCTGCAAACTGCCAAACGTGCTTGCTTCACACGTGGATCAGACTTAGGGGTTTGGTTGTACGGTTACCCTTTGAGGCCACCACTGCGTATGTGGATACCCATAGCGCTTAGGTTGGCACAGTTTGTGGTATGCGAGTTGGGAAAGCCGTATCATCAGGGGAAGGGGTAACAGCTATTATGGGAAGAGGCGGGGAAGTGCATTTCTCGCAGCTTGTTGTGTCTCCATGTGGGCTTGTGGTCTTGCGTACAGTTGTTCCGCACGAGCCCTCTTGCACCTTTTGGGGCAGGGTGTCTTGCCACCATTTCGCCAAGCAAACCTGCGGATTAGCCTTAACTCATGAAGCGGCACCAGTGAAGAACAGGGACAGGAAACTACTTGACTGAAGTGCATTTTCCATGAAAATGATTGCTATGCTGTGGCAGCGATTGCTGCCAATTTTTACTGCGGAGTTCTGGGCGCATCCCGCCAGGGCTCCCATGATAAGCCGCGACTGCCGCCATCTCGTCTGGGGTGTATGTCTCGCCTACATCCCTCTGGTCTTGTTCTTGAAGAATGTGCACAATAACAATCAGCTTAAACAGAAGCAGGGACAACAGCACAGACAGGGCGTTTGTGCCCGCGTTGGTCCAGTGCTAAAGGCCGTCACTTGCCTCTGGAACGTTTTGCTTTGCTGCTATTGTTTTGCTGGGATTTGTGCACTGGTGCGTCCCACTGCCCTGCATGCTTTTAACGGCATGCTTCTAGCGAACATTCGATATTGCTTTTTAGCCCCGTTTGTTTTTTTCTTGCGCATAGTTGAGAACGTGAATTGCATGGAAGCTTCTGGTACTGCGGGCTTGGCTGTGCAGATGTGGTCCTCCCCCAGGATGTTCACCGCCTTTGCATTTCCTTCTTCCAAGTATCCTCCGCTAACGCGGTTGGTGGTTTGTGTCTTTTGCTTGGGGAAGGGCGTGGAGGTCTTCGACACATTTCTGCTATTCCTGCGTGGACGCCAGCCCTCCTTCTTGCACTGTTACGCACGCGTCGCAGTTGCCCTCTACTGCTGGCATGCGCTTTATGCGGATGTGCCTTTTGCCCACGGATTCGTCGCCGTTAACTTAGCAGTACAAGTTTTCGTACATGCGTACTTCGCAGCTGCGGAATTCGCAGTAACCAAGAGGTATGTGGGCAGAATTGCCCTTGAAACGCATTGTATGCACTCTACCGTTTCTGGTTTCTACACCTCACTCTGCATGCCTTCAGTAAACTCAACGATATTTTGTTTGAATTGCTCCCGGGACGAATAGCTCAGCATTACCCGGTCTGGTTTTTGGGTGGATATGAGCAGACTATTCACCTTTTTGCGGTCCTACATCACGCTGCTCCAACTGTCACAGATGGTCTTCGGCATGTGCATCAGTTCCCATGCGATCTACCACCCCGAAGTCCAGCAGAATCCCCTCGCAGTGCTAAATGCCAAGCTGTACGTCTTATTGACCTTGTGCACGCCTGCCCCCTATCAGTTGTCCGTGTTTCTAACGGAGCGATCCGCTTAGTTTTGTTCAGAATTTATTATTTGTGTCGGATCGCGTGTTGTGTTGTGGTGCAGCTGCCTGGCCATGTATATTTCCCACGCTTTCTTGTTTTTCAAATTCTACCTTGGGGCTTTTTGCAAGGAAGTCCGCAGTGGCCAAGCAACATTTCTCTTATTTTTCCATGCATTTGCAGTTGCCGGACTTGTGAAACTCGTGAATCATGAGCGTTGCTGGTCGCTCTTTGTCGAAGTGAGCAAGAGCAGGGGGTAGCTTGCCTGGTTCACCTGATATAGGCGTCGCTTGACAATTGCTCGATTGCGGTGTATGCATGTTGAACTTAGCCTGGTTTACTAGATTTCATGGGTGTTTGCTTGTGCCCCGTTTATTATTGTTTTGCGCAGACAATGATCCTTTATATGGTGGGCGGCATGGGTATAACTTGTGGGGCCCATCGCTTGTGGTCGCACCGTGCCTACAAGGCGAATGCGCCCTTCCGCGCATTTTTAATGTTACTAACTTCACTTGCGAACCAAGGCTCCATCTTCCACTGGGTACGCCACTGTTTTGTCATTCACAGCTATGGAGCTGCTTGCTGATTACTTTGAAGTTTCCCTAGAAGTTTCTCCATTGCACAGGGATATTCTGCATACCAAGTTGATGCGCTGTAAGTTGTTTTTGTGGATGGGTTTTCTTGGCGGGCGCGCAGGCAAGGGATCACCGCGTCCATCACAAGTGGAGTGACACCGATAGTGATCCACACAATGCAAACCGCGGGTTCTTCTTCTGTCACGTCGGCTGGTTGCTGGTGAAGAAGTCGCAGGCCGTGATTGACGCTGGGAAGCAGTTGAATTTCGACGATCTCCTTGCCGTGGGCCTTCGCCTAAATGGGAAATGGAGGAAAATGATACCACTGCAACAGTTCTTTTCATTTCCTGCAGGATTTTGCACACTCTTGAAGTCATACCCCTACATGTACTGTCTGTTTTCAGGATCCTTTCGTGAGGTTGCAACATAAGCTCGATCCATGGTGGAATCAATTTTGGTGTTTCATATTGCCTGCAATATACGCTCACTACAAGTATAACGACTTCTGGACGGGATTCTTTGTGCTCGGTAGGATGCTGTTGCTGCGGGACAGGAATACCGCCTTTTATGGGGTGACGTCGCTGGCTGCCTTCCACTGACCTGGAGCCTGCTTATTTCTAGTAGATGAGCTTCCTTAGTGCTTTTACGTACTGTGCAGGTTGCTTGCGCTGGTGCATTTGCCTGAATGCTACTTGGACAGTCAACAGTACAGCGCACATCTGGGGAGACCGGCGGTACAATGTCGATGGCAATCCCTGCGAGAGCACCTTCACGTCTCTCGTTGCTGTGGGAGAGGGCTGGCATGACTGGCATCACAGATACCCTTTCGACTACGCAGCGGCAGAAGGCGGAGTCTGGGAGCAGTACAATCCAAGCAAGCTGGTAGGTCGGTGGGGTAGCTCCACATGCACAGAACTAGAAAAGAATGGGTTTGCGAATACAGATGCATCATGCCATAGATATATGAATATAATGTTTTGCTGCCTCAGCTTATTGATACTGCTGCGTTTTTCGGGATGGCGTGGGGCCTCCGCCGTGGCATCCCGGCTTGGGAAATGCTGAAGAACGAACGCGAGCAAAAGGCGATTGCAAGGCACCAGAGAGAAGCGGAAAACCGTAAGAACTGTGAGGCCATGTCCGCTGTTCACAGTCTACGTGAAGTCATTCGCGTTAAGAGCGCCCACGTCAGCACGTTTCATTCGCTGGTGCGTACCAACGAAACTTGCACTATAGATGTTGGCCTGCTGACCACTGGTGTCTCTCCATCACGCAAGAATAAGTTTGGCTTTTATGGAGGAAGCTGCAAGACGCGGCATTTGACGGCAGCGGGATTTTGTCGATTTTGTGATACCTGGTGCAGTGGAGCTTGGCGCTGGATGCCTTCTTGCTGAGTGTTGCTTACGCGCTCACCTGGTGGTGTTTCTCGGCCTGCACGGCACGGCTCGGCTCTTCTCCCCAGGCACTCATCGAGGCCTCTCCTTATGTGTTGCTTCCCCTGCTTCTGGTTGTTAGCAGTGCGGTTTTGGGCACACTTCTTTTCTCAATGTTGATGCACGCATTTGCAGCAGCTAACGGCACTTTCAGCGAAAGCTACTCGCTTTCAGAAGCAGTAGGCGGTCTCATTTGCGGCTTGCTGCTCATCCCGTACCAGAATAAACGGTTCAATGCGCAGGGCACAACACCGGCACTGAGGCAAGTCATTGGCAGTAGCGAACCTACAAGAGCGCCGCATCCGCTGAGCGGTTAGTATTGGGGTGTATCCGTAGCTCATGGAGGCAATCCATAGACTGTTTTGGGGTGCCTGGCGTATGCTTATTTCGCAGGCCTTTCATGTACATGTCTACTCTGGCGATATTTCGACTGCCTGGCTGGTCTGCACAGTTCCCACCTATCTTTTTGTCGTTGTCTGTAACGTTAGCGTTAATGGTGGCCGTGTGGAGAGGTTACATTTTGCTGGTTGCCACATTTTATATACTCCCACACCTCGTCATGGATATTTGGAGCGCTTACTATTTCCTAACTATGGAGAAGATGGGCCCTCGTGAGACCGCTACTAACTGCATTCTAACTAGATTCCACCTGCTTTTCATTTTTCGTTGGGAGATGGTTTTTGTAGGTTCTTGCCTCCATCAATTTGCACGAAGTTTTGTTTGTGTAAGCTGTGTGTTGTTCTGGCAGACGATTTCATGAACAACAACTGCAAGTACGATTTCTGCTGCGTGGCTCCTTGTGCCTTACGCTGGGTCAAAGCATGCCTCGATAAAAGGCGCCGTCGCGAAGAGTCGCAGCTGATGCGTGCAATTCACGTGCTGCATCATACACCCCTAGATGTCCATCTGCTTCAGTCCATTACTTTTGAGTAAGTGGTCCTCGTCTAGCTGAGCGGCATGCCAATCTTGTACCCTTTTTTTGACGTTGAAGTTCCCTATAATAGTTTAGTCTATTAATCCTCAAGGCTGAATGAACAGTGTTAAACCGCCCACTTTGCCAGTGCTGGTTTGTAAGTAGAGAGAACAGACGGGTTTCTCTTTGTCTTGTTCTGCTGGTGTTCTGCGAAATTCAGGGTGCCTTTTCACCGGGTGCAGGAAGCTGTTTGCTTCTTGAAGGAGCGGGTGGCGACGATGCCAGCTGAGGTGTTCAGCCCTTCTCTCTCCGATGGTTTTCCTGTTGTTAATCCCGATTCATTGAAGGAGTACTACAATTCCATGGCGCATGCACAGCAAGCGCATCGTGCAGATGAAGCACGGCCAGCAGCCATGTCTGTATCTGCCGGGGCAGAAGAAGCCGAGAAGAAAGCCAAGGACATTGATGAGATGCCTTTCTCGTCTTCCTCATCCACCATCACGAAGCGCACTCGTGCCGTTGGCTCGTGATCACTACAATATTGCATGCAGTGCTACACCAATTGGCACTCAGCTCCCAGGCAAAGCCAAGCCTGGCCTAATGCCGTCATTATGTAAAGAGGCTGGGGAGGCAGTCCTCCTTGAAGTGTCGAGGTCTCATACGGCCGTCGAGGCGGCGCCGTCATCAGCACTCATTAGAGCACTGCCGCAGACATCACTGAAAGATCAGAACTCCAGCATTCACGCTGGCAATTTTACCTCCCCGATTCTATGGAAGCTTTTTGTTCATTCTTTTCGCTCTTGTGTTTTGTATTATCCCCCGCTTCTCTTGCCTGGGCTGCACTGCACATGCACTGCAGTGCTACCCTAAGGTAACATAGCGCTAGGACATGTTTGTTAGTTTAGAGATTGCCATAAGAGGCAGCTGTTTACCGGCGTGCCATGAGGCGCTGGGGTGCTGCAAGCTCAGCCTTTTACAGCCTGCTAAATGATGCGCCTTTCCTGGCGATCACTTGGCCCTATGCATTCTTTTCAAACCCGTGCATTCGTCTTATACCACTTGTCTGGGGATATTCATCATCTGAGGATATTCATTAGATATAATTTATCTAGGGATATTAATTTTCTGGGGATATGAATTATCTAAGGATATCCATTATCTAAGAATATTCATTATCTAAGGATATTAATTATCTATGGGCATTACTTATCTGGGGATATGAATTATCTAAGAATATTAATGGTCGTCATATGTCAATTATCTGGGGTTATTAATTATCTGGGGATATGTGCGCGCATCGTTCTAGAGGGACTGAACATCTTTGCAGGCGCAATTGGCATCAGAAATCGTACTGAAGGCTATGTCAATCCACCCCCCAGAATTGTGAGGGCCGGCTGGCGTGTTGGGCTGCTGCACTTCAGCGCGCCTTCTTCACACCCTTGGACTGTTTATTGTCTCTATGAATTGGTGCAGCTTTTGAATATCTAAAACTTTCATGGCTGCGTTTAGGTTTCTCAAGTGTAAGAACACTTGCAGCGCTAGCTGCGGGGCCTTCTGTTCCGTTTGTTTCAAGCAGCCTAAAGTTCGACTGGCAGCAGGTCTTCATTTATCTTTTTTGAGGGGGATGTGTAACAATGCGGGTGCCTCGACTGAGAATTTTTCCTCTCACTTCAGATTAATAAATATCACTATTAAGTAATATTATTAATAATAAATATCACTATTAATAAATATTACTGTTAATAAATACTATTAATAAATAGTAGTATTAGTGCATCTCTGCAGAACTACAGAAAAAAGGGTTTTGTTTGTTCCTCTTGAAATTTTCTATAAAAGATAACGAGGAATGGAAACACCTCTTAAACAAGCTAAAAAGACAGTTCCCCAAAGTCTCGTCTTTGTCTATTTAGACTCCTTTGCTTGTGTTGAGAATGAGGTGCTGCTGCAGCTCTGCTGGCATTGAGAGTAGGGGCCTGCTGAACTACGTGCCCATGAAAAGAATGCTTTCTCTTTGCAGGAGCAGAAGTGCAATCAAGTAAATAATAAAATAAATAAGTATTTAAATATTCCTATTTCGCGTGCCGGTCTTGAAAATGCAAGCTTAATAGGATGAGCATGAATGGGTACAGCAACAATCGAGTTAAAATATCTACATTTCTAATACCCTAAATTTAAATCTTTTCACTTCATGAACCCTTTACCCTAGCCCTACTACTCCCCAACTGCCACTCCAACTGAGCAGAGAAAGATTTTTAGAGGCGGCAATAAAGCAGCAGCACACGAGACAAAAAGTGTCTCCTTTGTCTCATTGAATAGTCAGACCACTGGTGAAGGTGCAGCAGATACACCGAAAGGTGCAGCAGATACACCGGAAATGAACTTTGCGCAAAGCACCACTTGCAATGAAAATACAGAGAATAAATACCCCTGTATGTAAAACGAGGACTGGCCATGGAATCGCTAACACCCCGAAACTGCAGCTTGCCTCTATTCTGTCTGCTCTCCCTCACCCTCCATGGTCGCTGCTGATAGTTAGGACCGCAATTGCGTTGTTACTTCCTATTTAATTGTATTTGCTGTCTTTTATTTGTATTTTACACCGAGTGAGAATTAAGAGCCGAGCAATTCCACTGTCTGGGTTTGCAGCGTTTTGTGGAGCTCGTCTGCCGCAGTGGCCCACCGGCAGAGGCGATCTTGCAAGACGCTCAAGCTGCGCAGTGCGTACACCCGAAAAATACGCAAATGCGCCCTAAACTCCACTCTATAGAAACCGCATCAATCCGAACGAACAGAGAGCATGTACACTGCAATTTCCCTGCCATCTAAGTCGTCCTTGAACTAATCTAAGTTTGAAACTCCAGCGTTTCTTTGCTGTCTCCTCACCTCTGCTCGTCAATAAGCAGCACAGGCCGCACCCACTGCAGATGCACCACTTTAGCTATTTGATCGATTTTCCCCTTGAGAAGTTTCTGTGCCATGGCACCCATCAGAAGTCTCTCCACTTCCTCCTCAGGCACTCTGCATGCGTTGGCAATGGCATCAAAAGAAAGAGTCCGTGAGGCGTCAATTCCAAGAGAAGACGCACGGGCCCCCAAACAGCTGCTGCTGCTTTTCCGCTGCAAACTGCCACTCTCTCTTGTTTGAAGCGCAGCACCAGCAGCGCTGCTGGTGAAGGCCAGACGCAGCAAAGAGGCAACTGCCGCCTTGCGCCGCAACTCCGGCAAGTGCTCGGACAACTTCTGCAGAGAAAAAAACAAGAATAAACGTACACACACCCCAAGTAAAATACAGCGTACATACACCGGAAATACAATCGTTGCTGGACCTCTCATTAGAAACACCCAGCCAAAATTAGAAAAAGTGGTGCGCCTGCGCAAACAACAGGGTTTACAGTTTGCTGGCAGCGAGGGCGCGTGGTGTACAGACACCGAAAAGGCAGACGGTTAAAACGCTTTTGGTATGTGAATCGTTTTTAGTGGTTTTGTTTATTAATTAGCAATTAAACTTGAAAGTTACAGTGAGAAGAGACACACTGTTTCCATCATCTTGGCCTCGTGTTGCTTTGTGATTCTCTCGTACTCATCGAGAGAACCTTTATTAAAAGCTTGCAACAAATCAAAAAGCCACTGACGCTCCCCCCCATCCTTCAGGGTCGCTATCACCACAGCCTGCTGCAGCTGCACAAACAAGAGTAGCATCCACAAACAATATACATATATATATATATATATATATGCATATGCAAATACGTATATATGTACGTACACCCCAAAACGCACCAGTTCTCCAAAGTTGTAAACCTCTGGCGCAGTCAAGGCCGCGATGGAAATGTCGGTGGCAATTTGGACCCTTTCTTTTTCCTTTAGGGACGCTAAGAGTACAGAAAATCATACACATGTGTATACACTTATAGATATATTTACATTTAGACTAAATGCGCAGAACACTTAACAGACAAAGATGCACCGTCAGGTGTCTGTACACCCCAGAGCAAGCACTGCTCACCAGCAGAAGTATACGCAAGGTAGATAATGCTTTGCTTGTAATATTCCCCTGGCTTATTTCTAGCCTGCGAAAATGCAAACCCCGGCATGAACTCCAAGGAAAAGCAAATATGCATTTAGGTGTACATACACTGGAATATTTAAAATTTTTAATTCGCTCTGTACCGTGAGTGGATATGGAGGTATTTAGGCTCCTGTACATCTCAGCATCGTTATGCCTTTCTCCCT
>NPHX01000093.1:148666-183107 GCA_002271815.1 Eimeria falciformis | reverse complement strand
TATATATATATATATATATATATATATGTATTTGTACAGGGCTACGCATTGATACAACGCGCAGATATAAACAGACATTAGCTGTTACAATATCCAGACACACACACTTACACTCACATATAAGCATCCTTATAAACAGAAAGACACCTCGTATATATATATATATATCCACTCACCTTGGCGAGTTCAGCAGCGGCTTTATGCCAGGCCCCCCTGACTACTGGGTCTACTCCCATAGTTTTTTCCAGATCTTTTTGGACGTCATCGAGCAATTCTCCCGCCTCCGTCAACTTCCCAGCCTTAGCAGAATGAAAGGCCTTAAGGGACTGCAAAAAGGCTCTAGGGGGAAGCGCAGAGGAGCCGAGGCCCCCCTCGGCTTGGGCCCCAAAGAGGCCCAAGCCAGGGGCAAGGGAGCCCCCTTGGCCGCTTCCTGAGGAAGCAGCCTGCTGCGTTTGCTCCTCAAGCTTTTTCAGAAAGAGAAGAGCGCCAGGAGAAGCTGCATATAAAGAGATTAATACAGAGAGCAAGGGAGGGATGCTGTATGTACACCCGATATAACAAAAAGGAAGCAGCAGCAGCAACAGCAACAGCAGCAGCAACAGCAGCAGCTTACGGATATCGGCAAGGACGCCGCTGCACATTTTGAGAAATCGAATTGGGTCGAGGTGTTGCTGCAGGCCCACCACGAAACCCCAAAGAAACTCGAGCTTCAATTTTGGGTTTAAAGGAGAAATTTCTGTCTCTGCATGGGGGAGAGAGGAAGACAAAAAGGCTGAGGAATCGCAAGTAGCATCCGTGTTGAGGTAGGCAGCAATGGCGTCAGTCAGCTCGTGATACAACCTGAAAAAGGAGACAGACATGAGGCCAATACCGTCAGTGCATCAACTACTGCAGCAGGAGGGGCACCCCCAGCAGCAGGGACAGCAGCAGCAGCAGCAATACGAGCCATGCTGTACGTTTTGACGACCGTTTGTCCTTGGCCTGCCACAGCAGCAGACCTCTCTGCGCACCCCAGCAACAGCGCCACTTCAACCCTGAACCCTAAACCCTAGCGCACTTGCGGGAATGGAGCGTTTCGATGTTATCTAGTGCGGCACCAGCGGCCGGGCAGCGGGCCCTCTCTGCCTGCAGCTCCTCCCCAACGGGTTTACGAGGTCGCTCGAGCACCTCGGACACCCAAGAGGCTGCCGTATCTACACCATCAACCTCCATCATGCTGCTGCTGCTGCTGTTGCTGCTGCTACCGCTGCTGGTGCTGCTGCGGAGTTGGGGGTGAAGCACCTGGTGGGGGTGTGTGGTTGGAGTGTATGGACACCTCTCCGCAGCCCCTTAGGCCTCACGCCTACAGGTGGTGCCTGCTTGGGGTGTACGTACACCTGAAACGGCAGCAACAAAGAATTTACGCTTTAAGTGTGGAGATCAGGAGACACCTCGTTGATAACAAAAAAGAAAGAATCTTAGATGTATCCCAACAAAAGAGCAAACATCAGCAGACACTCGGGGTTACTGCGGCGAGGCCAAACCCCTGCTGCCTTAATTAATGTATATCGTTTGTAAATTGCCGTTAGAAAGAGAATATCGCAATTTCGAAAGAGAGAAGGGAGAAAAGAGGCTCACTCAACTCCCTGGGGCCCACAGAAGGTGTCTAATGACGCCTCTCCCTCCCCATCAGACACCCAAAATGTTTAGAGCAAAAGTTTTAAAATAACGAATATATTTTATTTCTTTTGTGTTTATTGGTTTAGTTCTCTTTTTTCTTTCCGGAATTGTAACATTCAGGTGTACTTACTTTTTACTCCTCAGCGCCACATGTGACGACACATCTTAAGGTGTATGTACACCACAATGGAAACCTAGCGAGCCACTTTACCGAACTTTTAGAATTTATCGTGGGCATAACCCTCCCGTGGGTAGCCCTGCGTAGTGCACACAGAGGGAAATATAAAGCTGCAGCAGCAGTAACAACAGTGGCTGTAGCAGCTGCCGCAGCACCACAAGCTGGGGTGTATGTACACCCGGAAAAAGAGATGGGGTACTCTACCTGTTGCTGTGTGTTTCACTCACGCCGCTGCTTACGCCTCTTGGGGGTGCGTTTTCTCGTCCATGTCAGCAGGAGCGCTCCCGACCCTCCAGAGGGGAGCCTCCGCTGCTGCTGCTGCCGGCCGCAGCAGCAGCAACAGCAACAGCAGCAACAGCAACAACAGCAACAGCAACAGCAGCAGCAGCAGCAGCAGGAGGAGCAGCAGCAGCAACACAAGCAGGAGGCGACACAGCAGGAAACAAACATAATTAGAGGGTTAGAGGAGACAACTTCTGGCATCCCCGCAAGAAAGAAACATTGTTCTGTCTCCCCCACTCATCCCGACAACCAAAATATGCAGCAGCTGCAAAGTCCCAAAAGCAGGGCTTTTGGTGTATCTACACCTGAAGCCCCTCCTTCGCACCCTCCCACCAGAGACGCGCGGGCGTACAGTGGAGCTATCCAAACCCAGCAGCAGCAGCAACAGCAGCAGCAGCAGCACGAGCGACAAGGCCGTTCCGACTGTTGCAGTTGCGGCTGCGTTGGTGTCTCTCAAGGAGACACTTCTGTTATCAACCCTCTAGAGGAGAGCCTCCTCTTCACTCCAGTGTATAGCCACCAGGTTTCTCGTTTTCTTGTCTCTGTAAATGCAGGAGACCCGAAGCTCTACGTGGGGGGCGGCAGCATAAACTTGGCTTTTCTCAAGGCTATTAACGAAGGGGCCCCCCAAGGGGCTTCTCTAAGGGGGGGCCTCCAAAGGGGCCCCCCTAACAGGGGCCTTGCGTCTGGCTGGGGACAGAAAATGAGCCAGGTGCACGCCACTGCTTTAGCAGCAGCAAAGAGGGCCCCCTCCAGTACATCTTATTTGGGCTGCGTGGGCAGCCCCTCTGGTTGGTCCCCAGGGGCGACCCTCGGGGGGGCCCCTGGGGATGGGGGTTTGCCCTTTGAAATTCCGTTTAGTGACGTTTTTGCGATTGTTCCCACGAGGGAAGAGGTGGAGAAGGCGAGTTTGTTGGAGAGAGATTGTTTTGTGTCTCTGGATGTATTTAAGAAGGAACTGAGGCCCTACAACACGAAGAATGTCGGCATGGCCTACGTGGTCGGACCCAAGGGGTGGAAGTACACCCCAAATAATTTTTTTAAAGCGCGTGCGTCAGACAGCAGACAGCGATAGTGTTAGCAGGTGTCCGTACAGCAGCAGAAACCAGCCCATCCCTCATTGTCTTTTTGTTGTGGTTTATCTCTTCAGTGTTTATTCTGTCCCGCAATCTCCTGCGGCTCATTCTCTTATACAATTCCAAGGTGGCCCGAGGAGCCCCCGGCAGATCTCCTGGGGTGCCCCCCGTGCAGCAGCTGCGTATGCCCTTAGTGTCCGGGGGGATATTTAGGGGAAACAGAGACCCCCTGCATGTTGCTGCTGCTATTGTTAAAGGGTTTCTTGCTGCAGCGAAGGAGCAGCAGACAGTAGCAAAGGCAGCAAGAAGGGCCTCGTCCTCACCAGGGCCCCCATGGGGGCCCCCAACGCCCACCTTCGTGAGGCCCCAGACGCCAGAGGGAGACAAGGCACCCGAGGGGCCTCTTGCTGTACCCCCAGGAGCCCCTGAAGAGACACCTGGCGTAGAACAACCCTACAAAACAGCAACTGCACAACAAGAGCAATTTAATTGCAAGTTGGATAAAGGGCCCTCCCTAGCCATACGGAACAGTTTCCCTTATCAGGGAGAGGGGCCCCTCGCATGCCTCAGTGGGGACATATCACCCACAGAGATCGCGCTGCAGGTGAGGGCGGAAGCATCTTCCTCCCCTGGCAACAGCAGCAGCAGCAACAGCAGCAGCAACAGCACTTGCTGCTGCTGCTGCTGTTGCTGCTGCTCTGAATCCCAGGGAGAGGCGCTGCCTGTAATAGAATTTACTCTTGTCGAGGGAGATGTCTTTTATTTGGCGCTAATCCAGGAATGGCAAAAAATTCAGGCAGAGGCCCGCAGGGATGAGTGACCAGTGGACACAATTGATGTAAATAAGAAATCATTTTCATCTATTTTGTACGCCTAAGGCGCAATTACCAACAGGGACCTTGTTTGTTGTGAATTGTATGGCGGAATTCATTACCGCCGTGCTTTTGAGGTGTACAGACACTTGAAAGTGGCCTTGCTGCCGGCCAAGAAAGCTACAATAGACATGCTTGCATTCAGAGCTTATAAGTAAGGGAAGTTATTCTCACGACAATTCTCTTTGTTTTTAATTTATTTTGGATAAAACCTTCCCCCAAGTGAACTCCCGCAAAAATGGTGATTTTTAGAAACCCCAAAGCCTTCATCATCTAAAGAGTCCTCGCAATGTGCCGTTTGTACTGAGGCTTTTGGCCAAAGACAAGAAGCAGCAAAATACAGTTGCACACAGCATAAATAGCCATGGGTAGTTTGAGGATGTCTTTGCACTGAGGGAGGCTCCAAGGGGAAGGTACTTGGTGCAGCTCAGGAACCAATCCGAGCAGAGACAGGTGGAGGAGCTTGGCTAGCACTGCTGCTCAGATGCATAAAGAGCAACCACAACGATTCCACTCTGAGATAACTTAAAGTTTAATCATTTGGTTACTTATAAGGCAAAATAAGCAAGCAAACAAACTCGGCAATGGGAAGCATACACAGTAACGCGCTATGAGAGACGGGTTCAGCAGCCTTCGCAGGGCTTTAGCCAACTTGAATTTGTTTTTGTTGCAATATATTTATGCCTCAAGTGGAGGGCAGCTGCACCTTGGCCGCACTCTCTACCCGCTTGGTGTGCTGAGGCGGGTGAGGCAGCCGAAAGGCAGCCCTGAAGAAAGGGCAGGCGTCCTTGGGGAGCAGCAGCTCCAAAGGTATTTTGTTCCTGTTAGTTGTTAATGCAAGTAAACAGAGGGGTAAGTGCGATAATTACAAATGCTGCAGCAAAAGCTTACGCCCATTAACACGCTAAAGCGATACTCAAGGACAGGCAGAGGAAGAAGTTGGATGGTTACTCAGGATGTAGAGAAGGGTTTTATTAATTGAAGTGGTAAAGCAAAATGGCAGCAAACGCAAACCATCCAACTTTCTTTCGCCCAAGAATTCAATTGGGCATCACGGCAAAAAATGATTTTTTGTATCGTTTTTTTGAGACTTCAGCGAAAAGTAAAAGCCACGAGATAAAGCAGAGAGAGGCGGGCGCCCCTTTCAGCCATTTGCTTCGGATAGAAATAATCTTACCTAGGAATGCTTCTTGACAAGCAGAAACTCGTTTTAAGAAACATATCTAGATGGCTTTGGCTCGCATGATCGCTGCGCTTCCAACAAAGGGGGACAACCTAAAGAGACTCGTGTCCACTAGGAGCTTGAAACCTGTGCAGAACACACCTTGCCTTGTTGACTTGTGTATTTGCTGAAGCAGCTTGTGTGCAATTAATTGGATAAAGAAACAATATAAAATTTTAAAAGAGATTCAGAAAAGAGAAACATGCAAGAAGTCTGCCTGTCAGCACGCTGGAGTTGGCGCTCCCACTAAGCTGCAACCGGCGCTCCCCCGTCCCTGTGCGCCCTTTTATAATCCAACAAACCCCAAATAATTCATTAAGAGTCTTTATTCCCCAACAGGCTTGGCTGTATGTACACCATGACACAATAGTGCCTGGCCTTCGCCATCGCAACCTTGCTGACGGGACGAAGCTGCATAGGGGCAGCATCTACAACGAGACTGCTCCCTCGATCCACATCCTGCGGTTTTTTGTCTTTGTGTTAAACCCTTTGCTGCCTTTCCTCTGTCTCAGTCGCCGCTTAAGGGGCAGCAAAAAGGCGAGGGGCCCTGAGGGCCTCTGGCGTCCCTCTTTCTACCCAAGCTAAAAAACGTCAAGTGTCCACCCGACCCTTCGATGCCCCCGGGGCCTCGGGTGTACAGACTCCACGGCGGGATTTCTGCTGTCGCATGGAGTGCTTTCTGAAGCACAGCTGCAAGGCCCCCGAGCAGCCGCTCTATGGGGATCGACGCCAGCTGGGCGATCCGACAAAGGCTGCCTCTGCTTCGGCCGAAGATGCCGTGTGAAGAATCAACCAGCGAGGCTGGAACTTCAGGCGCCTCTTCAAATGTGGAAAAAGGCTTCCCTGCATCTCGTCGGGGATCGGCCGCTCCCCAGAGCTTTTCTCCGCAGGCACCGATCGGCCTTAGGGAGCGCTGGCTGAGGCCGCCACAGCCTGCATCAGCACCAGCACCAGCACCAGCAGCAGAAGCAGCAAAGCCTCTGTGTGAGCTGCAGCAGCTTTCTTTAGAGGCAGAGAATGCATCTGGTGAGGGCGACTACAGCGGCTGTTGTGCCCTTGAAAAGGGTAGCGCCTGGGGTTCCCCCCAACAGCATATTTCAGATGGAAGCGGGGGGCCCCCGGGCCCTCTCGTTGAATACGGCGATTCGTTCTCCCGGTGCATCTCTGTCAGCAAAGCCTGCTGCGGGACGAGTCGGATGAGCAGCGGCACCAGTGGGGTCAGCTGTCTTTGTTCTAGTAATGATAAGGTCTGTAGGCCGCAGCGGCACCCTCTCTTTAGCACAGCTGAGGTGCACGGCTTGCCACCCAAGGTACAGACATTCCAGAGGGGCCCTGCGTCAGCACGGGCTTCCCCTCAGCAGCTAGAGGAGCACCAGCAGCCCCAGCAGCCCTGTGGGGAGGCGCCTTGTGATGCCGGGGCAGGGGGGGAGGAGAGAAGAGCAGGAGACCGCTGCACTGCATGTGGAACTCTTAAGGCAAAGGCGCCCAGCGGCTTTTTACTGGTTCGTAGTGAAGCCTCCTTGGGGGGCCCCCACCGGAAGCCCGCGTGCCAGGAGACCCTTGAAGGTTTGGGGACACTGGGGGGCCCCCCGAGACAGCTGAGCTGCGAGGACTGCGGTTGTCTCTCTCCTTGCGATGCCAGTAACAGGAGGGGAGGGAGGCCTTACCATTTGCTCACAGAGCACCAGAGGCCTGTGCAGGGAGAGGTGGTGGCGGGGGGCGTTCAGTGGGGACAACCCACGTCGTTTTGGCTTGTGGATTCGGCGAAGGAGGAGGCCGTAGAGAGGGAAGTTCGCCGCATCTTTAGAATCAACTCAGCCGTAAGCAGGCAATTAACATTAAAGTGAGAGATCGTTTCTCAAGGGCCTGACTAGACAAACAAAGTGATACTAATTTAGATGATGTTATTGATTGTATTAGCTGGCCATAAGGAACAGGAAGAAAGACAGAGGGGCCAGAAATTTCCGCATTTGCACTCCGAAAACAACACACCTCTTTATAATATACATTTGTGTACTGCTAGTATAAAGACGGTTTTGCCTGTCTCTGCATCTCAGGAGTCGCAGCTCGCCTTGTCGTCTTTTCGGTTGTTGGTGACGGTGGGGGTTGTGCTGGCTGCTCTGAAGTACGGAATCAGCACGTGCTTTCCCCCTGCCAACCAGGTGTGTTTCTATTTCTATCAATTTCTCTCGTACTTAGTCCCCCACAGCAGTTACAGATGTGGTATTATTATTAAATGTGATAAAGTATATATTATAACGTGTATATTATAAAGTATATATTATAAAGGATATATTAAATGTATTTGTATTTGGCTGTCTGCATGTTGTTGTTTCAGCTCGCTTTTATCTGTTTCTTCGTGGCTGATTTACTGACTTGGGTCCTCTTTTCTTTCGAGGCGACCCTGCGCGCGCGGACCATGGGGTTGAATTGGTTTTGCCGCGATGGGCAGTGTATATTTGACACTTTGTTGCAGCTAGTAGGACTGGCTGCCTTGGTCCTCCGCGCATGCATCTTGATGAACTTAGAAGGTTTAGGGACGCGCGTGTTCGACCCGAATCCCCTCGAACGCACAGACGGCATTGTTAACGATTTTACGATCGGCGATGTGCAAATTACACTCGTTGTAAGTCTTTTACTTAGCATATAACTAAATTTAAAAAAATCAACAACTTCATCGATGGTCTTTGGCAAACAGAAACAGATTAGCGTTCTGTGTCTGTTGTCAAGGGTGTTCTTGCCTGACAGAGCGAGGGAAGCTCTAATTGTTACCCGTTGTTATGACAGGTTTTAAATTATCCAGCTGTACGTACACCTGGGGCAGTTAGTCATTTTGTTTCGTGTTGCTTTTGTGGTGTGGTTCGTGGCGAACTTCAGGCGCTAGACACAATACAGCTGGCTCGTATATACCGCCTGGCGTTTTCGTGCAGAGAGCTTTATTTCCTTACAAGAAGTCTGTCTTAATTTAATTTTCGCACCTCCGTTTCATCCAAATGAGGAAATAGGCATAAAATTAGCTATACTATTTCTTTTCCCTATCAAAAGTGTCTTGCTTTTATGTTGTGCCGGTGGTCTCAGGCATTCTGCACAGCCTCCGGTCGCTACTTTGGACGGCTCTGTTCGTGTTGGTTGTCATTTACACGTGTGCTATCTTTTGCACTTGGGCCTACTACGTGAGTTCATGTCTCTTGTTGGAGTTTATGTCTCTTGTTGTTTATTGCTTTGCCACAAAAGAGAGATAATAGCACGAGAGAAGATATGGAAGGAAAGAGGTACAAATGTATCAGGAAAGGCTACCGGCCTGGAAATAGCGGTTCTCATAGCTATAGTTTTTACCCTTATCATTTTTGAATGCGCAGGATGAAGATGACGCAGAGATGCGGCTGCTATGGGGGAACCTGGTGCTATCGATGTTCACCCTCTTCACCGTCCTCACGCTTGAAGGCAAGTCTGGCTCTCTTTAGATGCTGGTTCTTTAGATGCTGGTTTTACTTTTTTGTCTGTTTACAACTTCATGTTTTCAGAGCATTTGCCGCTGCTACTTCTTTATGTCTTTTGGCTTGTTCGGTTCATTCCGCGGCATGTCTTGCTGCGGAATTGTTGCGGTTGTCAGGGTGGAACAATGTAGCCACAGCAACAGCGGAGAAACATCCCTTCAGTCGTATTTTCTTTGTAGCCTATATCTGTTTCACAACTCTAACTCTCTTGAACATAGTTACGGGTAGGCTGCAGGGGCTTATATCACTGATAGAGCCAGGGCCTGGTTTAGGGTTCTTTATGGCTCGCTTCTTTCGAGCTGTTTATATAAAAGGCTCATTGCAATCTTCTGCCAGGCATGGTATCCGATCGTTTTAACGCTGTCTTTCAAGATGGACTTAAGAGGAATGTTCAGTTTGATGATGTGTGTTTTTCTGTTTCTTTTAGGCATTATTTTGGACGCCTACGTGGACATGTCGAGCCGGCTGCTAAAGGAGGCTAGCTACAAGGATGACTTGGAGAAGAACCTGCACAACGAAAAAGTGTTGTTATCAGCGTTCGAAAAGACATGCTTCCTCGTGTGTTTAAGACCTGCCCTCTCCTCGACTATCTCGTCTCAACGCACTGTCCAAACCCTTGCTTCTACAGACCATAGTCTGGAAGCGTGGGGCAGCGGGAATCAGCCAGCCAGTGGCTCCTCTGGTGCAGACGTGCTGCATGAGTCTACCATCCCAATGCACCTTAGGGAGGGCGACCCAACAACTACTTGGCGACTTGGTACTGCCAACAACAGCCTCATTACGCTGCCGGCTGCGCCCACTTCACACAGTCCCCCAGCTGCCATCTCTGCTGCCGCGGCGCGCTTCGAGAGGAAGCCTACAGGGGTACCCAGCGAAGACAGCACGGCTCGCCCATCAACGGAAAGTGCGACAGATTCGGAACCTCTTCAGATACGAACGCACATGTCAGATTCAATTTCACAGGAAGGCATTTGCGTCCGTACGTGCGTCAAGTACCTGCGGATTGGCGGCCACCAGCCCATGGATATCCTCCGCCATCCGATTGTTCAAGACGCATTGCAGGTGCGAAATCACGCATGTTGCGTTCTGCTGCGGCGTAATGCTGAATTTTATCAGGTCTAGCGGCACCCGCGAGGCTCTGATATCTCCACTTGTAGTTTTTATGCTTCCTGAATATATGGGACCCCAGAGGGATGGAGTGGCATGTTTGCTTGCTTCGTGATGCTGGTTGGTACAGGTAGCGAGAATTCCTTTTTACCAGGCTTTTGACGTCCTCAGCATGTATCATCGACGCGGCATTCAATTCGTGACGGGTGAGTCTTAAGGGCGTTCCCTTTTTGCCTGTCGTCGCTGGATTCCCTAAACTCATAGACGCAAGTGTTCGCCTGTTCACAGCTGTCTACCATCTATATCGTAAATTCTTGACGCATATTCATGTAGGTTTGCGCCTTCCATTTCTGTGATATTTTTTCAGTCAAGGAATTCGCGGAAGCATGCGGCCGCGTTGCAGGAGCTGCTACAGGCCGACAGCTACTGCAGGTGCAGCTGGAGCTCCAGCAGAAGCTCTGCGCTGTTGAGCAAAGTCTTCGTACCCTCTGCCGCCAGAAGCAGCTTAGGCACATTCCCAGCACAACGTCCAGGCTTGACTCGTGACATATTGCGTGTATGAGACACATGGTCGGATGCGATATTCATATACATATGAATCTGTTAATATGTGTACACTGAATGTACACCTGCAGATTTGTGTGTTTCTCTTCAAATTATTAGGCGGATGGCATGACATATATGTTTATAAAAGAGCGACATATAGAAATGCCTGCCGTCAATCGTGTTCATGTATTGCTTGTGGGTGCTTCTGTCATGGCACTCGTGTGAGGCCGTATGGTGACTCAGCAGAGGTAGGCAGCGGAATAATACTGGAATTAACCCACCTACCCTAGGGCTATAAAAGCCAGGGAAGGTTGTCTCACGATGCTACACGGATTGTTTTGCGTAGTCGAGAGCTGCACCTGCCTGCTGCAGAGCCGGAAGGAGCATCAGACCGTATTGTTTTTTGTTCGTTTTATGTCCTTTCCTCCATTTTCTACAGGGTTAGGCTTGTCTGTTGATGCTTTTCACCGCTTGTGCTTTGCATTGCCCCACACGATGCAGCCCCCGTAACTGGCAGCAGCGAACAGCGCATGTACATATACGTATATTATATATATATATATGGTATATACGTATATATGTACTCCGCTGCATACTCTGCTCTGTTGCCTCCTTCAATCCCTCCGCCGGTATTGAAGAAGGAAACAGCGGTCAGCTGTGTCTCCAGTCTCTCTCCTTGTCGGCTAAAGCCTGATAATTAAAAAGACGTGTGCTTTTTATAAAGCTGCAGTGCGCCCCGCCGCCGGACAGAAATATGTGTTCACAGAAAATTCTGCGTTTCGTATCGCCCGTGGCCCGCAAACGACATCACTACGTGCTACGTTATCTGAAGGTTACTGCACGTGCGACACTGTGCGTTGCATTGTGGAAGATCGTGGATGCTGCTCCCACACCTGACACCATGGAGCAAAAGTGGTCTTGTGGCTTCCGCTTGGAGTAGCAAGGCATTCTCCCCTTGTGCGGCTTACGGGCCAAAGTGCTAGGATGGCACGCGAGCAGTTACACCCTGTCGGGGCCGCCCTTAGGGATTCCGCCGGTTTTGTTAAATTGTGTTGTAGGATGGCCGCTAGCAAGCGCTTTGTGCTGCGCGTCAATGGCGGCAAAGAGGCCGTCGATCAGTCTTCTCGGCAAAGCGGCAGACAGGGTTGCGCTGGGATAGCCATAGCCATGGATGAACAACGGATTGAACCCGCAGCACTGGGATTGTGTGAATAATAAGTTGACGTTTATATTTTGCTCTTCTGGGCGAACGATCAAGCAGTTAACTCCACAAGGCTGAGGGTAAATATTGCCTGAAGACGTCGCCAGCCGCTCTTTTGCAGCGCGTAGCAATATCGCCAGCTTCCTTTACAAGTGCGACGAACGCATCAACATGCCGTGGCTTAGCAGCTCTTTTCTTTTCACACATCAGCAACGGCAGTCGACTCTGTGGCGCCTTATCAGAATACTGGCATGGATAGGATTAGTCAATGTTTCTTACAACGCACTCACCTCCAGTTCTCCTATTGATGAACGCTTGAAGGGGTAGTAGCTGAGTTGGCGACATCTGCTCTATAGAAGTAGGACTGAGTATTTGATATCGGTACTAGCTAATATTATGATTGAAAGCTGTACAGAAGCAGTCATTTGAACCGTCAGACAGGCCCGAAAGGGAAGTTGCGAATGGTGTAAAGAACTCACCAAGTTCAAGAGGTAGTGTTATGCCACCACTCGCAACAACATCCCTGGATGAAGCAAGTGGTGGCCCCACTACTTGCGTTACTGCTGAGGCTGTATCAAAAGATGCAAGAGAGACCGCTAGCGAATGGGCATGGGAACCACAATAAGCTGTTTCACTTGCAGACAAACCGGCGGTTTGATCCCGTTAAGTAAAAAACTAATCTAGCCACTGCAACTGAACTGTTTTGCGTTTACATTCTAACTCATAAGCGAACACTTGAATTTCTTTTGGAATTGATCATTGTGGTGCTACCAAGAAATCGAAATCGAAATGGAAAAAACTGTCTACTTTCAAGAAACGACACAACCTGCCACAATGTGCGGATTCTGACTGTGTACGTTTCATGCCGTATGCACATGCACGAGTAAACATAAATACATTACATTAATAAATGTATGCGTATATAAAAATTTAGCCCAAACAGTACGATTTGCAGATTTTCGTATCCGTAGTTATCCCCTTTTAGTCAAGCATACGAGACGCCCACTGCATGAGTCAGGGATGCCTTTGCTTAGGCCACGTGGGTTTGTCTTTATAGGATAGAAGTGGGTGTAATGGAGTTCTACGTCACCGGCTCCAGGCCGTTACTTGAGGGTACTATACGCATTTCTGCCCGTTGAAGGTTCACGTTGGATATTATGATGGCTGTGATAAGCAGTTCTCCCCCATTAGGATTCGAAGAAGATGATCTCGCCGGAATTGTAGTTGCTGTCGGTGGTTCTGATGAATAACCTGCAGCCTCTTTAGCTCGTCCTGCAAATGTTGCTTCATCTCGTTGCACCGCTCGTCACGATATTCGTATTGAATGCCTCGCAGTGAATGCATTTGGGGCGAGCCGCTGATTGGGGTGCGGGAAAGGCCATGGTGCCTTTTCAAAAGATCTGCAATGTGTTGTTTGAATTGCTGCTCAACCAGGCAGCCATAGTAAATAACGTGGGCGTACTGCACCTCGTCCTTTGTGAGTTCCAGAATAGTGGAGTGAGCCGCCACCAGTGCACCATACGTCTTGTGATTCGTCCCACCCAAGTAGCTTAGCAACACCCGCTGCTGATGTGCGTACTGCCACTGTCTTAATTGAAAGGAATCAACAGCTGCATGTCCACGCTCCAAATCCTGACGTTGTGGCCGCCAACTTGAGTGCATTGCCTCATACAACTCTCCGAGAGTCATGTTCGGGAATGTAGGCCGGGCGGTTTGTCCTGCAACTCCGTTGGAAGTGTTGCCTCCCCCGTCACCTCGCCGAGGTGCTGTTACCGCGATCACAGGGGGCTCTTGGGATATAATTGAGTTCAACTGCGGCCATCCACCGGAGACTGCGCGCACCCGCATATCCCCAGCAAGCTTCCAGCGTTGCATTCACTCAAGCTGTGCATTTGATTTATACAGTGCAGATCATCTACGCAAAGTTATAGACTAAGTTGGGTTTAGTGCCAAGCAAGATAATAGAATGCAACAAACTTACAGGGTGCATTTTCGAAGCTTGGGTGAATCGTGGCAGAGGCTCTATCAGCTGCTATGCCTTGAATGAGGGGCGGATCATCTTCTGTGCTGCTGCGTAACAAGTTTGTGTTTGGCTCTTCTGATTGTGGGCTGTTGGCGTTTGCTTGCGGCTGTTGGTGCTCATGCTGGTGCTGCCGCTGGTACTTCTGCGCTCTTTGTTTCCGCTGCTCCCTCATCACAACGAGTTTATGACGCAGCTTCCCGGATAGGCGTTTCCATAGGCCTTTCGCGTACTGCACATAGAGATCACAGCTGCCCCGAAGATCTAAACCCTAAAGCCCAGCAAATGGGACCAAGTCTTCAAGTGTTCCGAGCAGCAGAACCCACTACACTGGGATGGGATGCCATTACCTCTTCCCAAGAAACTTCACCCTTCATGGAATTGTGCTAGCAGGTGAATAGAACTTGGTGCCTATATGAGCAAAAAAATCAATAATCCCCTATCTATGCATTTTTCATGTTTACAGCCTCACTTCAAATTCGTCAGAAAAAATGTGAAGGTGGCGGGAAGCAGAAAGGCAAGAAGTATGAGTTGCGTAGAGAGCTGAGCCAGCGAAGCGACGACTGCCTGTGGTTCGTGTCTGTCCTTTAGCCCATCTCAGCGCCAACGCTTCAAAGCCAGGAGGTGGCAAGATAGTTTGAAAATCTGATGCAATCAGAGTTTGAAGTGCAGGAGCCGTCTCGTCTTCCTTCTTTTTTTGCGCATCTGCACGAGTTGCTGATGCGGGTTCTGGGATGGGACTTGCTGCAGCGACAGAGGGAGCAGTGAGAAAGACTAGCTCCTGTACTGGTGCTGTCAAGTAGGTAGGCAAACGTTGCTGGCTCCTAATTGCGCTCTTTATCTCAATTTGTTCTTTGCGTTTGTCATGAAATCCCTTCATTCCATGAGGAATCCAAAGGCCTGTGGGGTCAAAGAAACCAAGAGATTTGGAATCTGTCTTTTCCTCCTCCCACGCATACCGGCTTGCTGGAACGGCACCAGCTGTGTGGTTACGGCTGTTTAAAATCAACTGCTTTTGATGTTCTTGCTTATTCTGGTGCTCTTGCTGTTGCAAGGCGGTGACGAACTGAGGGGCTCTCCATTGTGCCTGCACATAAGCCACACTGAAGGAGGCCGCATGCTTTTAAGTATTCTTGCACTGTTCGAAACCAGTAGAGGCAACCGCTGCGAGCATACATCTTACACCCTAAAAGACCGCAAGAAGGCGATCACGCAGAACTGATACCGGGAGCTTTAAAAGGATTCCCGAACTCGCCCCACGAATCTTACCCTGGATTGCAGGCTGGATGTTGGGGCTAAGGCAATAGGCTGGAAGAAGCTCGCGTTCTGAATGCACAAATCAATGCATATATTTTTCAAAAAAAATTACAATGAGATCACGTATAAATTGCGTCGGGTCCTAATCGGTGCACGCAAGCCCACTGCTTCTATCACACACTTCTGCAGCGAAAGACTCAAAAGCAAAGGCATATGAAGCATTGAAGACCGAAGGAGCACAGCGACTTCTTTGGGACTCACCACTAAGAGACCCGACGGTTGGCTGTAGGCGCACGCGGGCTCCCACTTCTGGTAATAGCTCCGGTAAGAACGGCCCCGTCTGTTTTGCCGCCCTGTCTTTGGAAATCCCTCGCAATCTCCTACAAATCTCTGCTGCTGATTCTGCTGTTCCAATGTCCATATGCGGCTGACGTGCCGTTTTCTCGTGTCAGCGCGTTGTTCTTTGACTAGATGGGTTCCATGGGAATGCCGACCTCTAGTGCTACTACCCACTTCAACACGAGTCCGCTCTTGTCCCAGCCTATTTCTAACTGGGCCATTGTTCCCAGCAACATGTTCTCCTCCGACGAAGAGATGCTGTTGCTGGTGCTCTTCCGGTTGTTGCTGTTGATAACATATCAGACCTGCTTCATTAAACATAGGATGTTGCTGAGAATTTGCAGGTCTAGCGCGTTGGTCATTTCCCTGTTCTGTGCTTATGACGCTCCTCTTGTCATCCTCCCCCGAAACTGTTATTACTGAGGCAGAAAAATTTTGTACGGCCCACGATGCAGAGGCAAATTGAGGTGGCGGCTTTGCCTTGTTGTCGCTACTACCTTTTTCAGCATCTTTTTCAGTGCTACTCAGTTTCCTGGGACGATTGCCGTCTGGCATGGCTGCTCTTTCGACGTTTGCTTGTGATTTCTGTTGCTCTTCGCCATCAAATTCTTTTTTTTTAGGTGAATTGTGAGCGGAATGATGAGGTAAAAAATCACTCCTGTCGCTTCTCCCTTCGTTGTTGCCATTCTCAGCACCTCTGCTAGAGCTGGCAGTGCCTTGTGGTCGCATTTCTGAGCCGCACAAAACAGTTGTATGCATGGTTTATGGGTAGCTAGATATGTTATGTATTTCTATCTTTGTGGATCCCTGAATATTTTGTATGCTGAGCTGATACTAGAATGGCTAATGTCTTCCGCAAGTGACCTTGCGGCTTTCATACCAAAGCTCACCGAGTTGTGGTCCCAGTGAGGAGGTTATACTAACTTGAGGGGCACACGTTTGGTCATGGGTATGAGACAATGTGCAGAAAGAGGAAAGATTTAGGCACGACGAGATGGCTGCAGAATGAGGCACGACCATCTTGAAATGTTCGTCAACCTGAAAAAAATGCACAAGAAATACCGATGCACTAAAAGATACAATATGCACGAGTGTCACTGAGTATAGAATACGTATAGCCTTCATTCCAATACGTTTCAAATTATGGCAGGAGGAATGTATCGTCAGGCAGAATCCGCATTTCTCCCCAAGACAAACACTGCAGAAGTCATGCCTAGAACTAGAAAAAATAAAGCAATTTTAAATTCCTGCGGAGTTCCCTGGACATTCAGTCCCTTTGAATCATGAATGCACCGATACCCCTAGCGGACCAGGAGGTCCCTCATCTGCTCATGCCGTACCTCACCGCAAAAATGGCGGCGGAGAACAACTGGAAAGTAAACACAAAATTGTTGTGTCACAGTGTGGCAAAAACATGCTATTTAAAAAGCGTTCGTATCAAAACAGTAACGAGTGAACGTGGCCTTGCCACAGCTGGAGACCCAGGCAGGACCAACGCGGCAAACCGGCGGAGACCAGGGGTTACTGCGGGATCCGATGGACAAGGACCGTTCCGTTGCTAGTATTTTAAAAATGCACGACAAAAAAAATAAATTTTTATGTTTTGTCACAGCATAACGGATTCTTTTGAGAGCTGTATTTAGTTGTCTAATCGCCCAGTGGACCTTGTTGTCTTGTTGCAGGGTCACCCTTGCAGAACGAGGCTTAACTACCATACTCAACTTCTGTGCTATTTTATGTTATTATTATGGGCAATGTATGTAATTGCGTGGTGAGCTTTGTTAGGGTGTAAGGTACACACCAGCAATCGTTTTGCTGCTGTTGACTCAGCAGACAAAATCCGTCGCAGACCCCCAAGACATCAGTTGCCTGTAAAACAGCACGGGCATCCATCCTCGATAAGAAAGTAACAAAACAACTTTTTTTTATAACATTGAATTAAGTATAGGAACAGCAAAAACGGATGCAGCCCAGTAAAAACTTGAATACTTTTTAGAAGAGCGTACAACACACTTTTAGCATATTACAGTTTGCCTGTTTGTCCCCGTGAAGATCCTAGGTGCAGAGATGCACTGTAGACCAAACACAGAGCTGCATCCAAATAGTCTATTGGTTTAGCTTCACTCGCGCCCCTTGGCTCTCCCTCCTTATAGTGCAAGCACCAGATTGGAAAAAGCAGTCAGCGAAAGCAAAAAGGCAGGAGTCCCTTTCTCACGTAGTTGTACTACTACTGCTGCTGCACAATCTGTCGCTGCTTCTTGAAGCGCTTGGGCCTTCCAGCGCGAATGGCATCGGACTCGCCAGCCCATAGAGTCTTCGAAAAAGTCAGATTGCAACATGCCAAACTGAGTGTTAGTCATACGCAACTAACGCCTTTGGGATTAGTCCGTTTGCCCTTATTTAAAACCCCAAATCAAAGCCCTAAAGCCAGATCACTCTACCTTACACTCTAATGACTAAACCCTAGGTCCTATGCCCTATACCTTAGATCTTATCACTTTCCCCTAAAGTCCTAAACCGTGATTTATTATATACAATCCGTAATTCCTAAACTCACCACGTTAACAGTAAGCCCTCAACCAGGCTGGAGTTCCCCGCAAGGCGTATTCGGGGGGACGCGTAGTGGCCTCTTCTCTTGTTCACATCTCCCTGTTCATATCATGTTTAGTGCTGCCTGATGTGTTGTCGCACTCCTCTGTAGATGCAGAGGTAATAAAATGTGCGACAGAAAAAGTGAAATATATTTCAAATTTCAGTACTACCAACGACGCAGCAAAGCTGGCAGAAAGTAAGACGCAGTAATATAACATACGAGATACAAAAAGACATACTGATATCCCAATGAGGATTCATTATAAATTCAAAATCCTTTGGGATATTAAATTCACAAATTAATAAAGCTTACACAACATCTTTGTCAATATCATAATGATTATTTTGATGCTAACATCTTCATTAATCAAATTTCCAGCCATAGAGTAGAGCACTGCGCTCACAATTCTCCACAAGAGAGATACTGAGCATGTGGAAAGGAAGCGTCTGGAAAGGAGCCTACCTTCTCCCCGAAGGGCCTCGACTTAACCCTGACGCGCTGACTCCGGACCCCACAAGAGCTCCCCTTCTCTATCAATGTCACCGGCTAGTTTATATGCGGGGCGACTTCGTAGGCCCACGTGACCAGCGAGAGACCGTCACCCACTGGCAACAGCACCTGAGCGTACGGCATCCTCCCCTCACATTCTCCCCTTGGAACATGCCAGTAAACTCTCGACCAGGCAGGAAACATCTGCTTACTACCCCATGCATGCCCGCACACAAATGTGGATACACATGATGTACATGGGTAATATATTATATAGGTACATGGGTAATATATTACATAGGCACATAGGTAACATATTACATAGGTATATGGGTAATATATTACATTGGTACATAGGTAATATATTATATAGGTACATAGGTAATATATTGCATTGGTACATAGGTAATATAGTACATTGGTACATGAGTAATATATTACATTGATTCATGGGTAATATAGTACATTGGTACATGGGTAATATATTACATAGGTGCATGGGTAATATATATAGGCGTAAATAATATTCAACGCACATAAGGATACAAAATAACAAGTCGGTTTGGGTTGCCTACGTGGGAAATGCGATGATCGTTGCGCAGCGTCTCTCGCAGGGTCTTCATGGCCTCTGCAACTTTTCGGTGCCTCGAAGTTACCGCTGCATCTCTTTCGGAATCCCTCTTGTCCCACCAGCTGGTGGTCACTTGGGGCCCTTGCCCCTTCCGCCACAAAGTGTTGTCTATCAATAGGGCTCCTGCAGGGGCCAGCAAAGGCCTGTGAGGGTCGAGGATTAGTGCGACATAGTCTCGATATTTTCTCTTTTCTGCATCAAGATAAATGAAATCAAACCCTTCATTTGGTAGTGCAACACTCTGCAGGGTCCCTAAATGATTCGCTTCAGGGCCCCCCGCTGAAGAAGGCCATCTTCCTGTTGCAGCCAGAGACCGCAGCACACTCATGGCATCAGCCTCCACCACTTGGATGAGGGGAGCCCAGGGAGAAGAGGATACAAGCTGGCGAGCAGCTGCTGCTGAGCGGGCGTCTTTCTCTATGGCGAACAGACGGGGACTGCCTCCATGGAGACCCGTGTCAGGAACTAGGCCCTCAGCTAGGGACAGCGCTGCAGAGAGGTGACAGACACACACAACACCACCAGAAAAATTAACAACAGCAGCAACAGCACCACCAAGAGCAGCAACAACAGCAATAGCAACACGAAAAAAAACAGAAGCAGCAGCAAGAGGAGGGAAGCAGTGCTAAGAACAGCAACAAGAGCAGTGACAGTTGCAGAAGCGAGGAAGCCCAAGGGTGTACAAACAGAAAAGGCCGCTCCCAACAAAGCAGTAAAGCCACCCAAAGCCAAGCGAAATCAAATTTAATAAGACCACCAAAGATCCGAAAAGGCCAAAGTAATTTAAACAGGCCAGAAGACAGGCAAAAAAGTGTGACGGAATGGTGCAAATGAATGGCCTCATAGCAACGAAAAAAGAGCAACAAGGAAAGCACCAACAGTAAAAACCATAATAGCAACAAGCACAACAATGACAACGCCAAGAAGCACAAAAAAGGCATTAACACGAAACAAAAAACAGCATGAAATAAAGAACAAGCTTTTAGCAGAAGGGACAGACGAATTGGAGGCCAAGCGAAAGTGTTGTTAGGGTTGTGCGGGGGGCCCACTGGAGATACCAACAAACGCCCCAATCTCCAGTATACTCCGGGGCCTCTTGAGCCTGCTGATGGCTGAGAGAATGCGGGACTGCAGGGGCCCCGACCAGAACTGAAAGTCCCCCCCTTGTAACCCAGTGAGATTCTCCGCCACCTGTTGGCCCTGCTGCAGCAAGGCTTTTTGCTGCAAAGAGGGAGAGGAGGCAGCAGCAGCGACCGCGTGTGCCCACCCCCACCAATCCCGCATGGGGGGCGTTCGGAGGGGTTCCGCAGCATCTGCAGGCACCCCCTGAGTGGGGGGCCCCTCAGTCGAGCAGGGGATAGCGTGGGCTGCACGCGCACAGGGGCCTCCACAATGCAACAAATACCTTGTCCCACTACCCTTATAAACCAGGGGCCCCTCATAGCTTTACAAAAAAGACCTCTCCCCCAGGGCCTTCATTTTCTGTCGCGGTGTTCCTAGAAGAGGGGGGGGCCCTTACCTGCTGTTGAGTCTGAGGATCGGCTGTGCTTGAGCGCAGCCAGAAGCTGTTGGGCCCTCAGGGTCCAGAGACTCCGCTGCTGCACCAAGCTATTATGTATATGGCGGACTTGCAGGCGTCTCTGTCGCTGCGCGTGTCTCTCCCTATCTTTCTCGAAGGCTGCCGTCTCCGCACAGGAAGAGGAGCAATAAACCCCGAGGGAAGAGCAGCAGCGGGTGCACAGAGCAACACGCTGCCCACACCGCTTGTTGCTGCAGTTCGATAGGCGCCCTGTGGGACCTTGGCAAATGCTGCAGCGCGCCAACAAGTCGAGAGTTATCTCCTGGCACATGCGGTGGTCAAAAACGTAATTGCTGCCCAAAAACAAACTTTCTATTCTCCCCCCTTCTGCTGCTGTTATTTCTCCTGCTGCCTCTGCCTCCCCAGGTGCGGCTCCATGAGGCCCTGCAAGCTCCCTTTGTTCGCTAGTGGCTGGCTCACACCTTTTCCCTTGCTGGCTCAAGACATCTACTGGAGGAGCCCCAACGGGCAGGGGCCCATCGAGGCCCTCGGGGTGGCCTTGGCCCCTAATAAAGTTCTTGTAGGCCAGAATGCCGCCCTTGAGGCGAGTGACTCTGGGGAAGCCGAGGACCTGCTTAACAAACGCCCCGGCCTTCACGCACCGGATGCCCCCAGTGCAATACATCATCACCTCCACATCTTCTCTGGCGTTGCTGCTGGGCAGAGGGGGGCCTTTACGAGGCGGGATCTGGACACCTGCCTTCAGCAGCGCCGTCTCCAGGGGGCCCCCAGGGGAGAAAGAGTCGGCAAAGGTTGAGGTGTTTATACACTCCGCGCCCTTGAAATGCCCCACTGCATATTCGCTGGCGTTGCGCATGTCCAGGAGCACCATTTTCTTCTTTTGGTGCTCCTGCTGCTGCTGCTCCTCCTCCTGCTTCTGCTGTTGCAGCATGTTGGTGAGTTTGTGATGCCACACACTGGGTTCGACCTCCTCTCCACAGTCTTCCCAGTTTAGGGGTTGGCTAAACCCGTCTCTTAGCACCTGCTGTCTGAGCCTCACATGCAGGGCATCAAACGGGGGGGCCCGCCAGTAAGCCGTAAAGGGGACGCTGCAGTCCAGGGTTACCTCAGGGCCCCCTTGCAACCCGGGTATTTGCTTCAGCTCCTTCAGAAGAGGGCCAAGGGCGACCGAGGGCACAGCTAGCTGGGCATTTAGGCCCTCAGCTGCTACATAGGCCCTGCCCAGGACTCCCCGAGGGCCCCAGAGGGCCCGCAGCAGCTCAGCGAACGCCTTGGGGAATTTCACCTTGAAGAACTTATAAAGGGACACCAGCTGATAAGGAGGAGGACCTTCCCGACTCCAAGTTTGGAGGGTCTCAGAAGCCTCTGCACCACATAAAGGAGGGGGAGGAGGAGGCGGATTCACGGGGGCCTCCTCCTCGGCAAACGGGACAGACACCGCAGGCTCCAATTGCAACTGCAGCGACAAGCGGGGGCCCCTGGGCAAGCGTAGAATGCGCAGTGCCGAGGCCCATCCGCTTCGGACCCCGCTCTTTCTGCTGCTACCCGGGCTCCTGTCCCTGCCGCTGCTGCTGCTGCTGCAGCTGCTGTTGTTGCTGCTGCTGCTGTTGCGGCTGCCGCTGCTCTTGCTGTTGCAGGTAGATGAGTGGGGTTGGCGGTGATACTGGGCAACAAGGGGCCCGTAATAATCCATAAGGAACCTTCGAGCTTCGTTCTCAGATGTCAACGGCAGGACTAGTGGAAGGTCCCTTCTGCTTGTGCCGTTGTCTGCCTCGGTAGCTGTCTGCTGGCTAGCTTGCTGGCTAACGCTCTGCAGGCTAGCTTGCTGGCTAGCCATCTCGCTAACTGGCTGGCACGCCCCGAGGCATTTCGTCTTGGGGGCCGCCACATGTGCTACGAGCTGCACGGGGGCCCCTAAGCTCGACAGCTCCTCCCATTTCAGCGCCTTGCAGGCCGCCTCTCTTAAGGCTCCCAGCAGCGACGGTCGGGGGAAGCCCTCGAGTGCTTCTGCTGGGATGGGGCCCGCCTGTGCGTCCTGGGGGCCCCCAGGAGGCCCCGTGGCGTGGGAGGACTTCCTGGCATTGAAGGCACCTGGGGGCCCCAGGAGAGACAACGGGAGGAAAATGTGTCTCTTTCGGGCACATCGGGGTAGACCCAAGGCCCTTAGTGTCTCCGGGCTGATCCCCACCTCCACAGGCACAGCATCAAGTAATGCTGCTGCTGCTGCTTCTGCTGCTGATGCTGCTGCTGCTTCCTCATCAGGGGATTCGTTAGCAAGGCCCCCCCGTCCCGAGACCCGAAGGGCCTCAAGGGCCTCCCTCCAACCTGCCACTACGGGGGCAGGCTGGTCTTTCTTCCTCAGCAGCACACAGCAAGAACACTCGGCGTGCTCGCTGCTGCTGCTGCTGAGCTTGGTGGTGATGGTGCTGCTGCTGACCTTCGTGGTGCTGCTGCTGCTGACCTTGCTGTTGTTGGTGCTGCTGATCTTGGTGGTGCTGCTGCTGCTGCTGGTTCTTTTACGTTGAGGCACTGGAAGGTGAGATTGGGGTTGATCAGGTACTAGGAAAGAGGCCTGTGAAGGCCTCATGTAGCCACAGATGAGGCTAGGGCCCTCCTGCAGCAGCAACAGGAGGAACCACAGCAGCAAGAGCCACTGGGGCAGCCTCGGAGCGATAAGTGGCTCCTGATGGCCGAGCAGTGGCGCCATAGGAGACAGAAAAGGAGCTGACCATGCCGTTGCCGCAGCTTGTGGCTTTGATGCTGTTGGTGTTGCTGCTGCTGCGGTTCCTGCTAAAACTGTTGTGGCTTCTGCTGTTGTTGTTTCTGCTGCAACTGTTGTGATTGTTGTTGCTGCAGCTGCTGCTGGGCCACCGTTCCCTTCCTTTGGTGATATCTGGGGTGTCTCGCAAGATGTCCTGACGCTATGGGAGCCGGGAACTCTCCTTGCCTTTGGGTTTTTTGTTGGGCGTGTTTCTCCTTGTTACTCATAACCCTTCTCTTAATGTATATTTTGTTAATAATTCATTTTTTATTGAGAAAATCCCAAAGGCTTCCTTTGCCAGATATGGTTTCGTTGGCGGCGAGCATCTCTAGGTCAGAGACTCGCTAAGGGGGGTGCAAGGTCTTCTCACTCTTGTCCTAAGGGGGAAAACGCGGGAGAAAATGAAACGAAATAAAAAGAACTTAATATTGTGGGCTACTTTTTGGTGGGTTGTAAGCTGTCTGTACACCCGAGTAGTTTTTAGCGGCTGGTCCTCAGGGTCACCCACATCTGCAACAGCAACAAGAGTAGCAGCAGCTTCAGCTGGAGCAACAGCAGCACTTCCATTAATAGGAGCTGCAGCAGCACATGAAGTTTGTCCACATTGAAGGCCTAGGGGCCCCTTGGGGCCCATCAGGAGCGCCTGCAGCTGCTTAGGGAAGTGATCCCCTTTAAAGAGATAGAGGGCCCCTTCCTTGGGGCCCCTCCATGGGGGGTCTCTTCCTCTTTTCTCTAAGGAACCCGTAATGTGGGGGCTTCTCTATCTTTGGAGCCCTCTGTGGATTTTCTCGTTGACCCTCTTGTTGCTGGGCAGCGGCGACGCAAGGGGGCCCCTTGCCAGTCGGCAGTGGCTCAGGCCAAGCCGAAGCCCCTCGAGGCTCCCCCAGGGTACACAGGCAACTCCTAGGAAATTTGAACGCCATCAACAACCCCACCTCCTTTGGTTGCTGCTGCCTGGGCCAAGGGTCTCCCCCGCTGCCTGCCAGCTGCTAAGGACTCGAGGTTCCCCAAAGGCCCCTGCCTCGAGCGTCTCCCAGACGATCCCCGCTAGGGGAGTGACGCCCATTAGCCCAAGGACAGCCTGCTGTGCAGCAGCAGCAGCAGTAGCAGTAGTAAAGGCAGCCTCACCCTTCCGTAGCTGCACCTGGAAAGGGACCCCTGGGAGGACCCTTCTTCCTGAGGCCCGCAAATGGCTCTCGTTATTTCGATATCTGAGGTCGGCCCCCACCTCAGACGACCGCCTAAGGCGGCTGATGGAGCTGGGCCTTCAAGGGTCTCCAACTGAGGAGGCCTCAGGGGTTCCCCACTTTGTGTGTCCTCCGGGTGCCCAACGGTGTGCCTTGCAGAGAGAAGATTCAACGAAAAGAGATACGGCAGCAGCAGCAGCAGCAGGAACTGGTGGGAAGCCAGATGCTGCAGCAGCAGAAGCACCAACACCAATAGAGACGGAAGCACCAAATAGAAGCCGTGGGTTTCTATTGATTGGCTCCAGGCGATCCGTGGAGGGCTGCGCTGCTGATGCCTCCGTTCGGGTGTCTCTCCTCCTCCCAGAGACGCTTCCCAATAAAAGATCTAGCAGGAGCAGCGGCAGCAGCAGCAGGCTGTGCTGCGCAGCAGCAGCACAAGGCGTCACGGTGTACGTACAGGGGGCCAGTGACTCTCTCTTGGTTGGGGGTCTGTTGCAGCTTCTAGCGCAGGGCCTTAGTGGGGGTCCCCCTTGCGAGGTTTGGGCACTAGGGGCCTTTGGGGCCTCCCAGATACTGCAGCGCAGCGGCCTGCTGCGGCTTCTACCGGAGACCAGGGCCAGGGGCTTGCGGGGGTCCCTTGAGGCGCTCGTGGCTTCCACTCAGGAGCTGCTGCAGCGGCTCTTTGCTGCCAAGGGGCCCCCCCAAGGGACTGCTGCAGACCGGGGCCCTGCCGACAGACTCCTAGCGGCAAGCATAGAGTCCCCATCAGCAGCAGCAGGAGCTGGAGAGAACGACACGCTGCCGAGGGGCCCCTTTGGGCTGCTGAAGAAGCCTCCAAGGCCCTCTATTTTGCCTCCAGTAGGGCCCCCAGGGTCTTTGTTGCTACATGACGTAGAAACAGCAGAGTGGACAGCAAAAAGTCGTACGTCTCTTCCTGCTGTTGGAGGTGCAGGGGCTGAGGTGTATGTACTTTTGTCTGGGGGGGTTGACTCTTCCGTCTCCTTGCTGCTGCTGCGGGAGTGGGGCTTCCGGCCAAAGCCCATTTTTCTTAAGGTGTGGGCGCCTGAGGCGGCTCAGCTGCAGCAGCAGCAACCCCAGCAGCGGCTTGCCCTTGCTGCTGCTGCTGCTGCTGTTGCGGCCTGCCCCTGGCAGAAGGACGTAGAAGCAGCAACAGCAGCAGCAGCAGCAGCAGGACTCAAACTTGACGTCGTGCCCATGCAGCAGCAATATTGGGACAGGGTTGTGACCTCTTTCTTAGAAGGAGCCAGGTGAGATTTTAGCTGCTAGGCCTCAAGCCCTCAACACATGAAACCCTTAACTTATATACTTTAGGCCCTAAACCCTAAACTAAAACCCTTACCTTATATACTTTAGGCTCTAAACCCTAATCCCTAAACCCTAGACAAGCCCTGTGTGCTGTGCGTGCAGGAAGGGGTTGACCCCAAACCCTGACTGGAGTTGCAATTCCTTAGTAAAGTTTGGGGCCTTCGCTGAGGCCGTTGGTGACAGCCAGGCCGCAATTGCTTCAGGCCACTACGCCAGGATACAGATGAGTAAGGGCCCTCAAGGAGGTAAGTCATTAGGGGCCTTTTTAAGAGCCCTTCCTTGCCGTGTTAGGAGAGCAACCTGAGCAGAGAAATCCAAAAAATGGCCTTTCAGTGTTGCCACTCTAGCTGCTTCAGTGGAATTTCCGGGCGCCGCCATTTTCCCTAGAGACCCCACATAGGAGGGGCTAAAACAGGGACTCTCAGAAAGTCGCTATTTTGTGTCTTTTAAGGGCTGGTGGTTTGGAGGTTCCGTCTCCTTTTGTGCACCCGGCTGCTATCGTAGCTCCCCCTTGAACTGCTACTGCTGTGCAGGGCGTCCCCGCCTTTTCAGGGGGGTCGACGAGGTGAAGGACCAGGCCTATTTCCTTTCTGGCCTCGACGCTAAACAGCTCTCTCGTTTGCTGCTGCCTGTCGGGGCCCTGCTTAAATCTGAGGTATGAGGGGCCCCTCCTTTTCGTTCCCATCGTTTATTTCGAAGACGCTTGGTGGACTTGCTGTTGCTGCTGCTGTGGAGTGTCTGTACGCCTGCCGCAGGTTCGGCAGCTGGCGCTTCGCTGGGGCTTGCCCTCTGCACAGCGGCCGGACAGTCAGGGTCTTTGCTTCTTGGGGCCCCTGGCTGTGGGCCCCTTTCTCGCACATTTGCTAGGGGAGAAGGAGGGCCCCGTGCTGCACTTCCCCTCGGGTACCCCCTTGGGCAGACACAAAGGCCTCTGGGGGTTCACCGCGGGGCAGCAAAGGGGGGTTGTGCCCCTGCTCGACCCCCGTCTCTGCCGCCGCTGCCGGGGGGCGACAGGGGGTCCTCCTACCCTCTCTGGCCCCTGGAGTGTCGTAGGCAAAAGCCCTGAAGCAAACGCTCTTTTTGTTGTTAGTAAGGAAGAGGAGACAGCAGCAGAAGCGCGAGTGAGGGCCCTTGTTCTCTCAGCTCGGGGCTCGCCAGCTGGGATCGCAGGACAACTTCTACAGGCTGCGACGAAGGACGACCCGGCAGCTCTCTTGGCCGTAAAGCTCAGGCAGCTGAGGACGCACCTAAGGGTTGACAACTTACGGTGGATTGGGGGGTCCCCACCTCCAGAGTGCGTTGTTCCTGTTGACGCACGGGAAGGTTCCCGCAAACAAGGCCCTGATGCTGCAGCACCAGCAGCAGCAGCCGCTGCTGCTGCTGTTGCCTCTGCGCAGCAAGGTGCAGCGGTACTCTCAGGGAGGCTCCCGAGGTCGGCCGCTAGGGGGGCGCCCAAGGCCAATGGAGAATTGGTGGTACAAGTCCGGCACAGCGCAGCCTTCGAGGGCGTAGCCAAGCACAGGTTCAAAACTCTGCGGGTCTCAGAGGAGACCCTAGGGACCACCGGCGTCACTACAACAGCAGAGCTGCTGCTGGAAGAGCCCGATGTGGGCCTAGCGCCGGGGCAAGTGGCTGCGATCTTCAGAGGAGATGAATGTTTAGGCTCTGGGCATATCTCTGCCCTTCAGAGCATCTCGCTGCGGAGGGAGGCGCTAGGGACGACAGAATGAGACTTTTGTGAAGGTTTGGGCTGGTTTAAAAGTGGCGTTTCTGTTGGCTCCTGAACTGGGGTATTTGGCGACCCCTCTGCTCTCTTTCGAATTGGATATCTCTGTTCTCTGGTGGCCAATATACTTATTTAACCCCAGTTTATTTCTGCCGTTATGTCTAATTCTGTCTAACTACTATCTCGTAGCTTTGAGGACTTGCAGCGTCTAAGCCCTGAGGTAATGGGGAGGCTGGCCTTTCCCCTTCAGCTAATGGTTGTTCCAGATCCTGCTTAGCCTTCTTCGTCATCAGCAGTTCACTCTGTCTCTCGAGCTTAAGGAGCGCCGCTCTGACGCAGTTGGCTTGCGCAGTCCAGTGCTCAAGCTCTGTGATATTAGCGGCAACCTCGCGCTTTAGCCCTGTGTTGTTGGCGGCAACTATCTTGCACGTCTCTGAAGAGGCGCGTGATGCCCCTCTCCAGGCCCGGCATTGGCTGCTGGGCTTGCGCCAGGGCCTCCTCTGTTGTATCTTCCCCCTTTTCGCTTGGCCTCTTAAGGCTTCTGCTGGGAAGCCGAAGCCTCCCTCTCAGCCCACGCACGCGCGCTCTTCTCAGCTGCACGCAACCGCCGGGCCTCGCCCTGCGCTGCAGCCCGTCGGCTTGCGTTCGTCCACAGCGTATTTTACGCGAGCTCGCGATTGGCTGCCCGTTGAATGGTCTTTGAACAAGTGGGTCTCCAAGTTATTTATCCTCAAAATAACGACTGTCAGTAGGTACCAAACCCTGTACGCTTATATCCGCTTTCCTCGTGGTCTGTCCGCTAACGGTGTGGCTCATCACACGCCTGGTGGAAGAAGTTGCACTTGTCACCTTCTAAGGCTGGTTGGAGTTGGCAATCCGGGGTTGTCGCAATAGGCGTGAAAGGGGTTTATCCTTTCTCCCGATATCCAGCAGCAAAAGATACAAACTCGCCCTTTTTGGACTGACTGCACCCGTTGGCCAGTAGCGACAACCGGTGCAGCTCCGCTCTCGTCTTCCCGAGCTCTAATAAGTAAAAATTGGATCGATGCTCTGATGAGTTGAGCCCTCATTATTGTCCCAGGGGTAAGGACACCGTAGTGTTTTGTAGTGTAGGCGTTATCCAGTTGGCTGGCGATAGGGCCAAGAGAAGGCTCATTCGTAATATAGTACCGATTGCAGTATTATCGGATGAAACAAACACCCTTCCTTAAGATTAGCGATTTGTGTTGTTGAATATTACTAGGAGTGCTGGTGGGTGTTGCGAAAGGCACTTGATCCTAACGTTCTCGTAAAGCCTGGAGTCGTGGCGAGAGCTATCACATTAAGGGCTGCGGCGATTAACCTTTTATAAAAACATATTTGTGTCTGTCAATGCGAGAGTAATGGGCATTGAAGCCTTAGCTGTTAAGAAACAAAGTCTGAAAACCACAGGCTGGCATCCAGCCCAAAATTTGTCTTCTGTGTCTTCCTGTTGCGGGTTGCTCGAAGCATCCACACAAAAGCCCACGCGCCTTACGTTAGCATCCTCGGTGCATCTGACACTACACAGAAAGGAGACACACAGGAGACTACACACAGCGCCCAAACTCGCTGTTAGCCCAATCACAATTAGCAGTGCAAATGTTCCCTTATGAATCAACCCAAATCTGGGATGTTAGCACACCTCCAAAGTTTTTAACAAACAGTTTTTAGTAGGGGAATGATAGAGTTTTGTTTTACATCTTTGGGGTTTGTTCGAGTCGGAGGTTGTGAGGTCGGCTTGGACTAGTTAAAAGGGCTCACGCCCTGAAACGTTCAAGCACAAACTTTCAGGTTTTGTTTGTTTGGGGCTGATGGTTTAGGCGTGAGAACGCACAACCGTCAGTAGCAGCGGTAGCCAAAAGGCAAGCAGGTGACCTCGCAAGATCTCCCCCAAAAGCACCTGAGCGGGGCCTGCAGCTGCCCAACTTTTGTTGGTAAATTGAAAGAGTTATTTAATTAAATAATAAAGTTTTTTAAATGGAAAGAAAGAAAAAAAACGCAGAAGGTCGCGGATTCCCATGGGCCATCCAAGTGGGGGGGCCTCGTGAATAACAACTCCCCTGTGCCCTGGTTGCTCAGGGTGTCCTATAGTCTGTCATTTGTTTCCTCGTTCTTTTTTTCATTTTTTTCATTATTTCAAACATAAATTTACTTTGAGTCAAATGGAGACCTCTAAAGCTACAAGGTGGGGGCCGTTTGGCCAGACAACCCCACTTAATCAACATACTTGGGCCTCCTCGCCTCAAAATGCGTCTATTTCTAATGTTTTTTCAATTGTTTAATTTGATGTTTGTTTTGCATTTATATGTATTTAGTGCAAACGAGAATGAGATCCTCTTTTCTTTGCTATTTGCTGTCAGGCGTGTTCCGTATGGAAGGCTGGGCCAATTTGTGGGGCAGAGGGTCCGCTTCGTCGGGCGCATAAAAGAAGCCGAAGAGGATGCCATCATACTCGAGGCCTCTGAAGGTGCGTCTCTCTTCTTAGAGATTCCTGGGAACACCGAAGCGCGCGGGTATTCTGCTACGTTGTTGCTGCAGTTGGTGTTTCTGCCTTCGCTGCTGCTGCTGCTGCTGCAGGCAAGTGCATCAAATGCTTTCTCAGTAAGACCCCGCCCTCTTGCCGCTACGTGGAAGTGATGGCCACAGTGCAGGACGACCTCAGCATCAAGCAGGAAGAAAACGATCAAACGCTCCCCCTTGGAGACGACATTGGTGAGTGTCCCCGTCGGGGCCTGTGTGGTCTCATGGGACACCTAAACAGTGGCATTTTTACTGGAGCCTCAGGGCTTTTCGTTTAGTTATAAAGGGCTAGAGAGTTGTTCATTCTTGTAGAGAAATGCTGTGTTGTTTAGGGTTTGTGGCTTGCGTCTTGCAGACATGCAGCTTGTCGATGCCACAACGGCAGCAACTTTCCACCCCCAATTCACTCACCTCTTTGAAGCGGATTAAAGCAGAGGGAATTGCTGCTGCTGCTGCTGCTGCTGCTACAAGGACAGTAGCAGCTGTAGCAAATACACCGAACGGGTGGTCATGGTATCTTGTAGAAACCGCCGTTAAGAGACATTGGGCACAACTGCGTGATTCCCTGAGCGGTGAAGTTTTTTTGCAGGTAGAGAATGGGAATTAAGCTGCGTATCTATTGATACTTTTGCGTACAGACCTCTTGTATATATTTACACGTTTATATATACATTCATATCGGCATCCCATCCGGCGCAGGCCTGGGCTTGGCCTGTCGATACCCCAACTTTACGCAGAAAAAGGGCAGGAACCACAAACCCTCATATGCGAAATGCCGGAGCTAACAGACTCAAGTCCCCAAAAGGTTTCAGGGACACAAAGAAAAATAAAATTAGAAGACATACACCCCAACACAAAACCTCATTTTAGATAATACCAAACCGAGCACTTGCACAAGGCTTTTAGTCTTACGAAGAGTGCTGCTAATGCCGCTGCTGATGTGCTTGCTGCTGCTGCTGCTTGCTGCTGCTGCTGCAGTGAGTGCCCCATAGGCATCCCCTAGCCCGGCTGTACGTCAGCCCTCGCCGTGCATCTGCAGGTAGTACAAAGAAAGGAGAAAAAGACAGTTCTAACTAAACAGGGTAGCGGCTGCAGATGCCATTTGATTAGTAGAGAAAATTGCAAGGGCCAGAGACGGGAGAAACTGCAGCATTTTATTGGGTGTGGTCTGCAGGGCGGGCGCAGCTTGCAGCACCCGCTCCTGCCGTGGCGAAGGGAGTTGGGAACTGCCACGGGGTGCGAATCTTTTGTTAAAGAATTATCAGCTTAGCAAGGAGTGTCTTCTTTCAAGGCCTGTGTCTTGCTGAAGCCCCACAAGCAGCGGAACAGCCAAGCGGCGAGGGAGTGTAGATTTGGTGCAGCTAGTCATTGCGCCTTGGCATCCCTCGCAGTACACAATCTAAGAAGCTAAACCATAAGTTATTGCTTCTAACATGCAAAGGCATTCAGCTTCCACCTGGAGATTTTGCAGTTAATTAGGGAAACCGGAAGTTAAAACAAACAGGTTATGTAACGTACAAACCCCTGCAAGAACGGTTCTGCACGGACGGAGAAATCAATGAAAAAGAATTTGCTCTAACAAATATCTTAAAGAGAAAAGTGTCTGTTCCATTAATATCTCCGTCGATATTTCATTGCCATAGGTCTCAGCGTGAGGTGTAGCCTCAGATCATGTAGCATGCTAGTAAGTATGTTCGGTGCTGTAATACCTATCGTTTATTATAACTTAAAAGTTCTCTAATTAATGCCTTAAGCCAGCTCTGAGTGGAATGGAGAAGGTTGGTTTGTGGGGAGCAGCCCAGAGACCTCTCTGATGGATGAACCCTATGTATGCTAGGGGTTGGCTGCACCTTGGCCTCATATCTTCTCACCTTGGCTGTACTAAAATCTGCATAGGCTTATAAAGACCTGCCTGCCTTGAGAGGCGAGACTTCTTCGGGGACTGACTACTTTAGTATGCTCGTTTTAGTACTTGTAGCCTCAACACAGAGGCGAACGTAAGATCATTAAAACGGGGCATATCAATGGAAATATTCATGAATCAAAAAGGTTTATTTTTAAAATGTCGTCGAAGGGGATATTTTAGTTTATTGGAGGCAAAGTTAACGCGAAATAGCTCCTGCATACAGCAGGAAGTGTTGCGACGTTAAGTTATATGTTACGTTACCTAAATCCGTGCTGCACTAATTCGTTTCTAATCTCACCTTCCGTGATAAAACCCCGAATTAAATGTTTCATTGGATGCCCTACGGCATGTTCGTGTTACTGCGTGTTTTTGCTTGCAGGACCTACAGACCACCACCCTATTTGAACTTCTCTTTCACTACCCCTGATTGCTTGTAACAAAGATAGAGCGACCTTCAAAGGCTTACTGATAAAAAAAAGAAAATAGTAAATAAGTTTAAGTTGTAAAACGCAACTAAACGGGGCAGGCCCCGAAGCTCTCCACTCGCCCTGGACCGTGAGGAGCGATGTCGGTACTGCAGTGTATTGACAGCATGATAGCCACGAGACGAGAAAGATATAATTGAGTTAGATTAAAGGAGAAAAGAAGCATCAAAGATCACCGGACACTAACGCGGCAGGCTACACCACAAATACCAGCAAGGGCCCATAGGGCCCGCCCTATTCTCTTAAAGGACCGCCAAACCACTGCAGCAGCAGCAACAGTAGACACAGCAGCGGAAGAAAAATAATCTAAACAACTTCATTAGTAGCAGCAGCAGCACAGACTTCAGTTGTCATCATAGCACTGAGCAGCAGCAGCAGCAACAGCCGCAGCAGCAGCTAGCGGGATCTGCAGCTAGCAGCAGCAGCAGCAGCAGCTCAAGCTGATGGTGGGGCCCCACACAGAAAGCGTCGAAGATGAGGCGCAGCACCAGCACCAGCAGCAGCAGCAGATGCTGCCGCAGCTGCTGCTTGAGGTCCCCATACAGGGCGAGAGCCTCCTAGGGCGGCAGCGAGTGTATGAGTGTAAGCACATCGCTGCAGCTACTACTGGTTTTGCCGTTTTTACTGCTAGGCCTGCTTCGTGAGCATTAGAGGAAAGGCAGCGGAGACTCTGCAAGTCTGACTCTCTATGAGCCACATAAACAATATTTACCCTTTTTGTGCTGTCATTGCTGCCCCTGCTGCTGTTGTCGCTGCTTATCCTCCTGCAGCCGGGGGCGGCGAGAATATTTTCTGCTGCAGGGGGAGACTTATGACGGGGCCGGAGCCGCTGCACCTCGCTGCCTCGGTGTTGCTCCTGCTGGGGCCTTGCCTCATCTTCTATCAGGCAGTGTACGTTCACCCCAATTGCTCTTTCTTCTGCTACTGCTGATTGTTGTAATGTCGTTGCTGCTCACGTTGCACTTGTTTCTGTTGTATATGTTGTTGTTGATGCTTCTGCTGCCTTGATGCAGGATGCCCCTAATTGCAGCAGAGCAACAACTTGCCTGCACCATTGCTGTCTGCTCGCTGCTGAGTCTTTGTCTTTTGCTCCTCTTCGTCGTCGCCTTTACAGACCCCGGCATGTACGCCTTAAAGTTTAGGGTTTGCGGTTTGCGGTTTAGTGTTTGGGGTTTACGGGTTTGGAGTGGTCTCTGGCTGCTTGTCTGTTCTTATCCTCAGTATTCCCCGCGGCACAGGAGAAGAGCGTGAGTCTGCAGATTGGGTTTAGAGATAAGCCTTTGGGGTTTTGTGTTGTGAGTTCTCGCTTTATTAGGTTTATTTATTTGCTCCTCTGTATGCAGGAGAAAGAGCAAAGGAATGCGTGGTCAATGGGCAAGTTATTATTCTCAGATGGTGCAGTGAGCTGCGGCTGTTGCAGTCCTCTGTGTTGCCGCTGTTTGCTTCCCATTGGTGCTCTTGTTGATATTTTGGGTAATGTCAATGAAGCTCCTGCTTCTTTTATTTTCTTCGCCTTCCATTCTTTTTCTCTGCTTCTGTCGCCTCAGGCACCTGCAATCTTTTCAGACCTCCCAGGGCGAAGCATTGTTCTGTTTGTAACAACTGCGTGGCTTGCTTCGACCACCACTGCCCATGGTAAGCTCTATTGCTACCCATTGGCAGCTGCAAGTGTACTAGTATTATCTGCAGCAGTTATAATACTTGTAGCGGTTGGGGGCAGTAGTTGACAGTTAGTGCAAGCAATGTTCCAGCTGTATGTACACCGCAGCAATCACCATCGCTTTCTCCGTGTTTGTACCTAAACAGAGGCCAATGTCTGTTTATTTGGGGTGTACATACAGCTGCATTCTCCTTCAGGGTATCAAACTGTGTGGGTCTAAGAAACAGAAGATCCTTTTTTGTTTTGATTTCACTTTGCACTACACTCAGTATCGTACTTGGTGTTGGGAGCGCCTTGGCCGTCATGGTGAGGAGAAACTAATAGTGTGTATATAACTGAT